>MJUT01028081.1:500215-522365 GCA_002080005.1 Gigantidas platifrons | reverse complement strand
CGTATTGGTGATAGGCTTGTATGAGTTGTTAGGTAATCCAACCAGCTAATTTTCATGGACCATGCAATGAAGGAATGCGAGGTAGCTAATTTTCATGGGCAAGCTTCTGATGCTTATGCTTATGTTTGAATGGTGCAAGGTAGTTTATTGTCATGGATAACACTTTGAAACCTGTGCCATACATTGAATAGATGTAAGATAGCTTATTTTCATGGAAAATGTCATGCGAGGTAGATAATTTTCATGGACAAGCTTCTGATGTTTATGCTTATGTTTGAATGGTGGAAGGTAGTTAACACTTTGAAACCTATGTCATACATTGAACAGATGTAAGATGGCCTATTTTCATGCAAAATGTCACGCTCCATGTAAACAAGGCTTTATATATATATCCTTGATGTAAATGGAATGAATAGGAGTTTGCTATCCATTTCTGGTATAGATCTATCTAATTAAATAGATTTCCTCGCCTACATCCACCCCCCTCCCCCCACACACTTTTTGTTCAAAAATACTAATTACCAAGAATCTATCAAAACATGGTAAAAGGGGAATAACTGGAATAGTATTTTTAATGTATTAAGGAAGCTAATTTTCATGGCTATCATTTGGAATACCTTTGGGGTTTACCAAAATCTCGTTCCGAACGTCAAAAAGTAGCTAATAATTATAGGACACCGGAAGCAAGTCCCCGTTCTATCGTTACTCATTTTGATCCAAGTTATGAGGGTATCACTTCCCAGTTTTCAATTTTACAATATTTTCAAGGTATATACAGTGGATTAAGGATGTGGGTGTTAAACACCACTTTCAACAATGTTTCAGCTATAATGTGCTCCAAAAACATATACAGAACATTTTACATTTTAATTGACAGGGAACCATCTAACCAATACACTCACGACACGATGCACAGTCACTTGAAGTTTCGAAAATAAAAAAAAAATAAGAAAAACTTCGAAAAATTTTGGTCATCTATAATAAATATATAATTTTTTTATTTTCGAAACTATTTATTATAGATGACCAAAATTTTTCGAGGAAAATTTTTTTATTTTTTTTTTATTTTCGAAACTTCAAGTGACTGTGCACGATGTAACAAGTCATTACGTTTTAAAGCAGATGATTTTGTAAATAAAACATTATTGGCTCTGGTGTCCAACTTGAATATTCGATCCTCATGCAAAAAAAATGTGTGAAGGTCCAGCCAATGACTATTCCAGCCAAGTTTGGTTCTAATTTACCCTGTGGTTTTAGAGTGTGAAAAGTTTACATCGCTGCTGGGCTAGCTAGGTGAACTATTTAAAATCACTAACATGCTTCTTTAGATGTTCACCGTGATCCAATGTCGTTTTCCTATGGAGAAATCCTCATTTCGGTTGTATCGTCACATAGGATAAATTATAAATTCATTTACATTATTGAACCTTTTCTTAAAACTTCAACTTGAACAAAGAAAGACAACTCTAATTTTCCTAAGACTTGAACAAATAAGAGGGTTAGTGTTATGGTGTTTAACCCACTTTCAACAATATTTCAGTTCTACAATATATCGTGGCCGTTAGTTTTGTTGGCGGAGGAAACCAGAGTACCCGGTGAAAACTACCAACCTGCCGCAAGTCACTGACAAACTTTGTCATGTAATGTTGAACGCTGTTGTTCGGCCGACATTTAGGGGCATTTGACGCACTATCACATTTTAATATTATCCTTACAATAAATTAATGCTATAAGTAAAAAAAAAATGCCTTCAAGCGGCACAAAATGGCTTCCAATTATGACGTACATTGACCCCCTTCACTATGTATCCAACTCTTCATTTAGCAACAAATTTTAAGAGGAAAGGAAGCGATCGTTATTATTAATTGTTCTACATTTCACATCCACAATATAGACTCGTCCAGCCTATATTTGATTCATATTTAATACCGAAGAAGAAATGTTTCCGATTTATCACTCGAAATAAAACCAGAAATCACTAATAAAATATATATATAATGTATGTAAACTATTTCTATATCAGCACTGGCACTACACGATGAAGTCATTTTAATCCGTAACATTTATATTAAAGTTGTATCTAAAGGAAGGGAGCTAATTTCGACCAGTTTCACAGGAATGTTAATTGCAATGTTTAGTTAGAATAGGAGCAAACTTGTTTTAACGATCCGGTGTAGGACTAAAGTAAAATGATGGGTTAAATTTGTGTACACTGCATCTAAGAATGCACATAATTCTCAGGTTTAATAGTAGCCTATGGACTGTTGTATTTTTAATGAATTCCTTTAAACAAAAAATGCATAGCATTAAGATTATGTAACCATTGCCGTTTTTTTTTTAATGCCGGGGAATTTCAGAATGGTAATTGACGGGCATAAAAAAAGTATTTTATTTCGATAAGGGGACCAAATTCCAAAATTTCGCATATTTCGTGAAAGAATATTGAATTAAATTCTTCGTCCAATTTTGATGCGTTTTCTTTGAATTTATTGTCAATTGAGTTGAAAGCTTTCATCTATGTCGACGGATTTCACTCAACCGGAAGGGACCAACAAAGTCCGAATTCCAAAATTTGAACATGATTGGAACTCACAACACATATACTCTTATTATCCATAATAATAGTATATAGGGTCGACACATGTAAGCAGGGCCGTAAATTGGTATATGTTTAAGAGGAGGCAGTGAAATGGGCCTTTCCCGAGCTATTTTGACTTGGTTTCAGAGAAACAATTTCCTAACCTAAAAAATGAAAATGCACACTACATAACTCACAATTTTATTTATTTAATTAAATGATTACTACGTTGTATAATATGTGGTGTTATGGTTACTTAATCATTGAAAGTTTACCATTATGCTTTGTCAAAGGCTAGTGCAACTTTTCTGTGACCTGAATAATCCAAATGCTTCAGAACTTCCACACATTCAATATGGCAAACCTCGATATTTCTGTGTATTTGAAGCATTGCCAGACCACGCAATCTACTTTCGGTCATTGTTGACCTGTTCCAAGTTTTAAGTCGCCGTAGTCCAGAAAACGATCTCTCACAACTGCAAGACTCTACAGCAATGCTAATAGAAGCAATAGTATTTGTCTTATATTTGGATAGAACTGCGTATGTATAATGGCTTGTTCTATGGTATATTTTGATCAAATTTCCTTAATAGAAGTCAACAGTTTTCCACCTGTGAACCACATGGGGTAAGTCATCAGGGTATGGGATGTCATTTTGATATTCCTCAACAATAGAACCTACAATGTCGTCCGTCATATTGCGGAAATAACGTGGAAGCAAGTAGAATCCATTAATGTCGTCCAGAAATCTGTCGTTTAGATGTTTGATGATGTGATCAACCAGTGGGATAAAAATGTTTATCCTGAAATGCTGTTCCACAGTTCAGCTGCTGCATTTGCCCTACGGCCTTGGCGTCCAGATGTTCGCGGTTTGTTGATCATAATTTCGTTCTTATTGGCGATTACTCGTCCTGAATATAGCTGAAAAATTGCTCGCTGGACGTTAAACATCAATCAATCATCATAATCAATCAATCTTATTGGCGATTGTACATGCTCTATTGAAAAATCCATCAAATGCTTCCTCGGCATTTTCTCGTATCTCGAGCTTTAACGTGTACTTCCACAAGATCACAGTTTTTTCAGACTGAAGTTCTATGGACAAAGGTCCTAAGTATACTAGTAGGAACTGGGTAACGACTGTGGCCACTAATATTTCAAAATTAAGTAAAGTCAGTTTATAGGATGTTGCATCTGAGTTGCCGACGGTTTAGTTTTGAATTTCATCAAGTATATCAAGAACCTTGTCATAGTGTTTCAACAGCCAAGTTAATGTATTAGCTCGTGATGTCTATTGTTGGCAGGAGTGGTTTTTCCTGGTTAAATAGACCTTCTTCTTGATCATACATCAAATCAAATTTAACAGCGACTTGACCTTCATCTTTCATTACAGATTTCATAGTATATTTACGCTTAATCGACTAACTGATGAACCATGTGATGTTTCCTAAAATTGCCATAAAATTTCTGACAGCTGCGACTGACTGACAACTGTTGACAACGACAAGATTTAGGCAGTCCGACAGTGTACGAAATACTTCGCATTTTGGAAGCTCTTGAATAATTCTCGTCGTGACACCGGACTCTTCTCCAGACATCGTAGAACATCCGTCATAACCATGTCCTCTTAAACGTGTCAAATCGAAACCCCATTCACGGAGTTTATTTAGTATGCATGTTGATATTGTCTCTGCATTCATTTTAACAAGCTCCAGGGGCGGATCCAGAGACTCTGTTGACGGGGGGCTCAGTTATGGAGCAATATTTTCAATAATAGATGGAACCAACTGTAGTCCCAAAGCTGTTCTGGCGTGTAGGTCGGTAAACCTTGTTTTCATTTCATTTAGTGCATAGTCGAGAAAAGGTACAGTTATTGACTTCCTAAAGTAGTCTTCCGGACCCTCTTCTTCAACAATATCTCTCATTATGTGTCTCCAGCATATTCTAGGTTTTTCAACCTCTATGTCTAGTGGTTCACATATTTTAACACTCCTCTCAAAACACTGGTGGTTGAATTGTTCAACATTTGCTCTGCAGTCTAGTGAACTCTGAACTAAAGTTACGCTTTTTAAGACTGAAGGCTTTTCATCAGCTGCTCTTGCAGTCTTGGTCTGGTGTATGTGCGTTTTGGCAGTTTTTAGGGGCGGATCGATGATTTCAAGTTAGGGGGCGAACTTAAAAGAATCGCGTCGAACGGAAGCCCCCAAATCCTCCCCTTGAATCCGCCACTGAACTCTACAAATCCACGGAAATCTTCCGTCACATAGCATACATCGTTTTCGGTATAACAATACCGAATGCGCAGATTGAAAACTGCGCTTGATTCGAGCAGACTGTGCATTCGTCTACCAATGCACTGAAGAAATCGGATTGATTACATCTGCTTACAATTTTACTTCTGATTTCCAATTCGCAACAATGAATGAATTCATTCTGGGCCAATGGTGACAAGTATTTCCCATAAGAAATTTTCTGTTCTATATGTTCCTTTAGTACCAAGTCGAAACTAGACTTCCAATTCACAAAGAACATAAAATTTCCATCTTCCTCTGAAGTTTCTTTGTTCCAATTCCCCCGAAATGCTATATTATGTTTACCCAGATTGATTTATCACGTCTATAAGCAGGCGCGGATCCAGGGGAGGGGGGGTCCGCACCCGGCCCCCCCTAAAATTGGAAAAAATATGATTTTTTTGCGTAAAATCGTGATTTTTCACACCAAATACCTCCAACATTTTCGCGTTTTTTTTTAAGTGCGCCCCCCTAACTTGAAATCATGGATCCGCGCCTGATAAGAGATTAAAGACTAGCTCTTTTTTTCCCAACATTATCACTGTAGGCTTTGTTAATGGACTGAACTATGGATGGCTTGGTCTGATCTGAAACAGACAGTAGTAGACTGCTTTTTTCAAGAGCTTTCAGGTGACGCTCGCTATTGGAATGGAGTGCAAGACGACCTCTCCTTTCTCCTAATGTGTTTTTCCAGTCCTTGTAAGGTACGGTAACCACTCGTTGTATCGTGGATTTTCACTGGGGTGATCCTGAAAGGCAATAATACAGAGAGAACAGTAAGCACCATCTTGTGAAGGAGAATAACGTAACCAGGAATATTCTTTTTCCCATGATTTGTTGTAGCGACGATTTTGGTTATTTTTAGGAAATATATATTTAGAATTACATGGTGGTATCTATTTTGTCTTGAATAGTTTCAGTCTATCTTCATCTGATAGAGAGCGTTTGTTAAATTGGATGGGATCACTGTTATCAATTGGTGATACCGATATCTCGGAAGACGTTGTAGGCTCGTTCTCACTGCATGCTAGCCACACCGATCAACCTCGTTCTCACTGCATGCTAGCCACACCGATCAACCTCGTTCTCACTGCATGCTAGCCACACCGATCAACCACTTTGTATCATTTTGAGCGAAATCAGCATGATACGGTTAAAATAGATATCAACAGAGAAAGTCACGTCAACACCAGGGTAAGATTTTCTTAATTTCTACGTTCTTCTTTTACTTTCAAGAGTGGAACCAAGCATCAAGCGGTTCGATATAGATTGAAAATTTTATACATACAACATTCATTACCTTATATTTCCTTTACATGAATAAATTTGATAAATGAAATGACAGTATGTGTAAAAAATAAATATTTCCGACATTTCTACGCAAATATTACCCCTTTGCACATTATTTTTGGGACATCGATTGATATCATGTAATAGATTATTGATATAGCTTCCTTCTAATACCAATATAACGGTCGAATTGTATTTCATTAAGGAATTGGAAACAATGGTCAGGGAAAAATTGATACGATTAAAATCCGTGAAATCAAGGATTTATATAGTATATAAATCCTTGGTGAAATGATACGATACAAATTTGATTTTTTTTTATATATGATACGATCAGAAGCTGTATTCTCGTGGGTGTCGTCCGTTTCATTATTTTCCGCTTGTCGAGTCCCTTAAACGTAAGAATCCAAACTCCTTTGTTTGTCACTTTTATGGCATTTTGACCTGCAATAATAATCCCAAATTGGTTAATAATTGTATAAATGACAAATTTACTAACAAAATATTCAGATGTTTTGGCACACTTTATCATAAAGACAAAGAAACCCTAATTAAAAAGCGACAATTGAATAATGATTTTATTGCCATGCATCTAACATTAATGATTATTTCTGCCCATTTAAAATGACAGAAGTAAACAAATCATATTTGGCAAGATTCGACTGTAATATAGACATATATGTGCATCTTGCAGGACACGTTTGACTAATAAACCATTGTAGGTGCATATCGTGCAGTTTTCATATCGGCCCCGACATATAATTCCCCTCAACCTGTACGCATATCAAACATTCGACTTACGCCTCGGCTGATATTAGATCTGCGATTGCAAACATATGCATCAATGGACGAAACACACATGTGACGACTTTGTTTGGATGGAGTGCATTCAATCCGGCATAAATATGTCATCTTAGATATCAGTTTGTGGAAGTCACGGAACTGAGGGGGGTAGACACTTCCTATACAAAGGTATCAGGGGCGGATCCAGGATTTCAAGTTAGGGGGCGCACGTAAGATAATCGCGCCGAGCGGAGCGAGGTGCGAAAATTTTTGGGGTATTTCGTGTGAAAAATCACGATAAAACAATTACGCCGTGAAAAAAATCATATTTTTTCCTCCGCCCCTGGGTATATACAGACGTTTTTGAGGCTGTCAAATACATGAATGGGGGCCGGGGCATTTTTCAAATGCAAGCGACACCGCACATGGCGGAAGTCGTTCGGTAATGTGATAATAGAAAAAAGGACACTGATCGGGACTCCAGGATAATTATATACAAATATCTGTCGTACAACCTCTTCACATATATTTTTATATTGTAACTCTATAATGTAGATATTAGGAAAATGGGGCATAGTTCATAACAGACGTTTATTTCATAACGAAGCACAGCCAATCTAATTTTAATTAGATTGAACCACAGCCTGAGTATGTCGACGGATTTCACTCAAGCGAAATTAAAGGGACCAACAAAGTCCGAATTCCTAAATTTGAACATGATTCGAACTCACAACACATATACTCTTATTGTCCTAATAATAGTATATAGGATCATATAGGGTCGACACAGTTGCTGTTATTAAACACAAAGGGCGTGGAAATTCGTGCCACGAGTGCCTGAACTCAAATGCCGGGGCCGTAGCTATAATCCGACAGTCCGATAGTCCGACAGTCCGATGGTCCGACAGTCCCGACACTAAAAAAAAAGTGCAACTTTACACTAAAAATGGTGTAACGTGTACCCTCTATATGAGGTGTGACATAACTCTGCACTAGTGTAACATTACTCTTAAGTGGTGTAACATAACTCCTAAGTAATGTAATTTAACTCCTATGTGGTGTAAAATATCATCTGTATGACAGGAAATTTTACATCCTTTCATAAGACAACTAACACCAAATTATGTGTTAGTCACATTACTTATCACCATATCTAGGGTAACGTTTCACCAAAACTCATAGAGTAACCTTACACCACCCCTCCTGGAGTAACCTTACATCACCCCTCTTGGAGTAACCTTACACCAAACCTCATAGAGTAACCTTACACAAGTATATGGGTGGCAGCAGAGATGCCACTAACTATGGTGTAACTTCAGTGTAACTTCAAACCAAAATGCATTTTTTGTATGCAGTGTGTACTAGACCTGTTTGTACCTGAAAAAAAAATGTATAAATTTTCTTTCACAGGTTGCAAAAAATAAACACTACAGTAAGTAAATGAGTAAAATGTCAAAAAGAGGAAATTGTGTCAAATCTGTAAAAATGAATATGATTAAAATGATGATCATATAATGAAACTCTTGACTGACTTTCTCAAGATTTCTAAATTCAAGTTAAATGTTTTTCTTGTGTTCTGAATATTGATTTTGTTCATATAAGAGAACTTTTCGTTCCTTTATAGGTTGTTGATATTATGATTTGTTCGGCCTCTTTCATCTACTTTAGCATTGTCGAAAAAGAGACACATTTTCTAGACAATGGCTTTAAACCAGTTCCCAAATTTTCTGAGTAAGTAGCCAACTAACAAAGAATTACCTTGTCAAAGAGGCTTGAAACATTAAAATAACAGGTTATGTGTATCAATATTTAATATAACAAATCTGCATTGTTCCCTGACTGCAAGTACAAATTAACTTAAAAAAACATACTTTAAATACCGTATTCGTCATAATAAGCACCCCTGCTCCTATAAGCGCCCCCTACCTAATTTACCAACAAAACATGAATAAGCGCCCTCTAAAATCATCATAAATTACCACTTTTTTTGCAGAAAGACATCAATATTTGCTAACTTCGCCATGATTTTCAAACCGGAAATCCAACTTTAAAGGTATGCTGTATTGGAAACAGTTTCGGACAGGTAAAAAGTCTGGATTTTGCTGATCTCAATAAGCGCCCCCGTTTTCATTTCTTAGCGCCCTGGGTGCTTAATCGGACAAATACGGTAGCATACATGTACAATCACATAAATATTACATCAAGTTATAATAAAGTCCCTTCATAGAAGTCATGTGGTCATACTCTATTACAATAGTATCTTGTAAGAACAGTGAAACTTGAAGACTTACAGCAAAATAAGATAGAAGGTATAAAACGGATTTGATCTGAAGAGTGGTGAAATGGCATTAGCGGTTCTAAACCCATCCCAATTTTTTAGTTTAAGGTGGATCTCCAGTTATAATTAAATATAGCTCCTTTTAGACCCTCTTATCTCCAAAGCTGTAATTCCCTCTGTAAATCAAAGATACATGCTTAATGTTTAAAAACTTTACAAAAAAGTAACAATCTTTATGCTTTTGTGAACTTATTCATTAGTTGCAATGTTTGATCATTTGACTTAAATTCTGATTTGTTTCCTAATGTGTTCAAAACTGTATATGTTGAAAGCTGTCGTCAAGTTGGCACTAAATATACCCCCCGCTCCCACAACCTCCCCGCCCCCACCTTTTCTTGAAAGTATAAGTTGAATTATCTCCCCTTCCAAATTTTGGACAGCAACCATATTCCTTCATGCATATCTGCAGTTAGTGTACTACAACTGTGTAAAGTTTCATAAAAATCCAATAAGCCGTTTAGGAGGAGTTGCGCTTACATGGTACATGTCCCCCTTTTCATGAAAGTATAAGTTGAATTATCTCCCCTTCCAAATTTTAGACAGCAACCATATTTCTTCATGCACATCTGTAGGTAGTGTACTACAACTGTGTAGAGTTTCATAAAAATCCAATACGCCGTTTAGGAGGAGTTGCGCTTACAAGGTACATGCCACCCTCCCTTTTCGTGAAAGTATAAGTTGAATTATCTCCCCTTCCAAATTTTGGACAGCAACCATATTCAATCATGCATATCTGCAGGTAGTGTACTACAACTGTGTAAAGTTTCATAAAAATCCAATAAGCCGTTTAGGAGTAGTTGCGCTTACAAAGTACATGTCCCCCCTTTCGTTAAAGTATAAGTTGAATTATCTCCCCTGCCAAATTTTGGACAGCATCCATATTCCTTCATGCACATCTGCAGGTAGTGTACTACAACTGTGTAAAGTTTCATAAAAATCCAATAAGCCGTTTAGGAGGAGTTGCGCTTACAAGGTACATGGACGGACGGACAGACGGACTGGGCGATTCCTATATACCCCCCAAACTTTGTGGCTTGTGAAAGAGGAAAACATCCGGAAGGTGCTGTGGCATCCTTCTATTCCACATCCTCTCTGCGGATTAAAGATATATGCTTGAAGTTGATGTAAGAATTGACACTGTTAAAATTTTTACTACAAATTCTACATATCATTGTGAAATGCACTTTGGGACAACTGTAGCTTACCGCCGTGTCAACATGGGACGGTGACAATATTACAGGCGGAGTACGTTCGCTTCGGAAGTGTTACATGCGGTCAAAATCGTTGTATGCTTGTCTCCATTTGGAAACAATGATGAAGCATAAAGCGCATCAATAACTCTGATAAAAACAACGATCGATAACTCTGTTTCCCGTCGTAACACGAATCGTAGAATTTTAACACCAATTTCGGTGTCGCCTCAAGTGTTATCTCCTTTCTCTGCCGCAATGTGCACCCATGGCTGACACTGGACCTGTCAAGTCTCACACGATTATTTCATACATTTTTGCTTATAAATATTTTATGTTTCATTAGATTTACATATTTAATTGGTTCTGGGATTAGTCAAAGCAAGGACGAATATATATACATATTTAGCTTGACGGGGAAAAAAATAAGTAAATGAGAAAAAAAGATAATGACCACCCTAATTCTTTTATTTCTGTTTATCTTCTCGTGAAGATCAAGATCAAGGTCGTATACGACCACAAAAAAAAATGCCCAGGTAACAACAGAGACATATAAAACATATATGTCTCCGGTAACAATGATCTTTTATTGCGTAATGAATTCTGTTTTTCTTTTTTTTCTGTCTGAACAAGCTGACAAATGTCAACTTCCCGAACGAACACCTCAGCGATCCGATAATGATACACCAGCTATATATATGGTATGAAGGCGAACTAAGCGCCTGTGGTGTGTACACGCACGTCTAGATGTCATCGTTACACTGACAAGGCAAAGTTATCTTGCTATAATGATTTAGTTCATAAACTTTGGAGTTAGATTACATTACTGATGATAATCTGTATCATTTTTGCGGAAAGATTTTTTTATTTAGGACAGTTGACACCATATAACATTAAATGTATGTTATAGGTGTAAAGTCCAACTTAACTTACACCACTTACTGTGGAAATACCTCTTTTTAAAATTAATTATGCTGTAGGTAAAAGATAAAATATATTTAGGTTTAAAAATTTCAACATCATACACAAGTGTTTAAAATTTCTCATTAATTTAAAAATAAAAGATAAAACTGCCATCATTAACTGAAACTTCAATCCACTCATTGTAACTGCTGAGAACTTTCTCACCAAGGATAGCCCATGAAAGCCATTCAGCTTATTTCCAATGGGGTCCTTTATAAGTATCAGCTTAAAGTTCAAGTGGACATTAAAAGATCAACATGAGCGGGTAGAGGGATTACTTAATTTTAAAATAAGTACATTATCTATGAAAATATATATGTATATATAATTGTCATTATTATGATATGACACGTCTTTCCCGTTCTTCACTGGTATGTATCAGGTGGCACTTCACTTCTTTTTTAAATCTTTGCAAATCATTGATGGATTTGATCGAATCGGGCAGAGAATTCCAATCATGGATTCCATTGTAGTAAAACGTTGTTGATTTGATGCCTTTAATCTTTGGTGTAACATAATTAATCTGACTTGATCTAGTATTATGGGCATGATGTTCATTAATTTTGATGAAATTATTTCAAGTTCAAATAAGAAGGACATGTATCATAATAGATTTTATGAGCATGGTTCAATCGAAGCTGTTTTACTCTGTTTTCAATATTTAAAAATCCTAAACTAGATAATTCAGCTTGCTTTATACTAGTTCTTGGGCCCATGATTTTAATGAATCTAACTGTTTTGTTTTGTGCCACTTGCAGTTTGTTTTTTTAAAGCACGAGTTATACCAGCGTACCAGGAGGAACAAGAATAATCAAAATGACATTGAATAAGTGCCATACTTAAAGTTTTCCGCGTTTCGGCAGATAGACAATTTGCCTTTCTATACATAAACCTCAACCGGGAATTAACCTTTTTAATAATAGAGTTAGCTGTTTTTTCGCCAGACAGGTTTTGATCAATGTCAATGCCTAAATATTTAACACTATTTTGTGAATTTATTATATGATCATTACATATAACATGTAACATAACACCGATTTTTTACAGTGGATAGTCCCACAGTCCGATAGTCCATACGAAAAACAGTATATATAGGCCATATACGGACAAGGAGATGAACCTCTGTACGCACCCCAAGGTAGATAAAAGCTATAGAGTTATTCTGAAATATACAATAGGATCTTTGTGATAAAATAAAACTACCTACAATTCAGAAAAGCGCAGGAAAACGGAACCACTTTCGGTCGGACATGCCCACTCAGAACAATACAAATAGCCCATGTACGCCCTTCTCCTTCCACAACTATAGCAACTCGAATACCAACGAAATCACAAGCCTAAAATCGTCGCTACTAAAAAATATACGGGATACTTACACTACCGGTTCATCACGACTGGATTCAGGTTTTTATGGAGTCCGTGTTGTTCATATATGTGTTTTTTTAGTTCTTGTGTGGCCCTGCCATTTGTCCGTCTATGATATCGTGTTTCCGATGTTCTGGACCTTTCTTTGGTGAGTAAACTGTTCGGTTTCTGGTCCCAAATTACACATGTTATAGTGTTAACTTTCAAAGAAATAAAGCATTTGTCGGATTATCGGACTGTCGGATTATCGAACTGTCGGATTATAGGTCGGACCCCCAAATGCCCTATTAGGCTATACAAAATGTTATTGAAAATAACAATACAGAAAGTTGAAAAGGGGGAGGTGTTGGGGAGGGTATCACGAACGTCTGTGTCTAAACATCTTCGCTAGCCAAGGGTTACGATCCGCTCTACGGCTAGCGAAGATGGTGTCTCAAATACCAGAAAAAAAGATATCCTGGTCGCAAAATTGAAAAACGCGCCAAAGCCAAAAGTAAATTTCAGGAAGTTAGGGAAATCTACTTCCGTGTAAATAGCGCCGTCTGGGGAAGTAATTTGATAGCTTTGGGAAACATGGGATTTATAACTAAGCTAAAACAGAGTTACTTGTGATGCTGGGTGACTTCAAGTGATGTTCTAACATATTTCGACTAGTACGTGTAACTTGTATGCATGACATCTAATACAGGTAACTATACTAAGTCACGACGGCCCGAACATGACATGATTTGAATGAATGCTAGGAATCTGTTATTGTTAATCCCGTTGAGATGCTTTCGAGACGACTCGTCCATAAACCAACTCGGCCATATACCGATTCGTCCATAGACCAATTCGGCCATACTTTTTATAATGAGATACCTAATAGCGTCATTGTTTTGTAGTATTGTTAAGAATTGTTGGTAGTTTACATGGTTGTATTTTATATTGATTATTAATCATAAAATCCAAAAATTAATATTCCGAAATTTCATCTACATCTACTGTACATATACACATACCTGTTAACCTCAGAGGTTGTGTATGTGGGAGATCTCCCACATTCCAACTATTTAATGTGGGAGATTTTACGTGACAAACTTTTTCACACTAAAATTTTTAGATTAAAGCAAACAAAATTTACTGTACAACTTTTATTGTTGTTGTTGAGCAACATTACTTCAAACCACTTTGGTAGGACAATACAGCTTGTTTTGCTGATCTTAGAACAGAGTCACTTGGTTNGTACTCATAACACAACAAGTTTTGATTTTGCTTTACACATAATAAAGAACAAAGTGTGTCATTGTTCAACTCAGATCTCATATCTGTCTGGATTTTTTTTAACATAGAAAAAATTCTCTCTGGGTCTGCATTTTTAAGATTGGTTGATTTCCTTGTTGAAGCAACTGCTTTTTTGTGTGAATCTCCATCAGCATGTCTTTTAATATCATATACACCACCATGGCTGACACTAAAATTTGTAGAACAAAGTTTGCAAAATGCCATATCATTCCCTAAAGAAGTAGGCTGCACCCGATCGTATAATTTTGTCCAGTCCTCCAAGAATTTGCAATAATGTTTCTTTTTCTTTGAAGAAAGGGTGCTAGGTCCTGAATTCCAATGTCTCCTTAATTGTGACATAGTTGAATTGTATTTTTTTAAAGTTTTTTTCGTATTTAAGTAAGTAATTGAACGATATTCGCCTTCAAATTTTCTTTTTCCACAACTTTGATTCGTGTAGTTATCCATTCAATATTGTAAACAACTTACATTATTGGCGTTTCTAGTAAAAACCGAGAGAATTCCGAGTAACAATCGGCTGATTCACGCAAACGTTTTAATGACCCAGCTGATAAAAACCAAAAATGGCGTCCAATTTTTCGATTTTAATCAAATTTATGGTCGCGGGAGATAATGTGGGAGAAGTATTTCAAAGCAGGAGTTTTAGTCTCCCGCGCGGGAGGCCGAGCTCAAAAGCGGGAGGGTTAACAGGTATGTATACATGGTACGTTGAACTGTCACACTTGACCAATACTCAACTCTTCTGGTGGGGGCAAGAATAACCAAATAATAAAGCATAGCAATAGTAACGTATAGTTAAATAGACTGTAAAAGTTAATAAAGTGAGAAAAGAAAATAAAGAAAAAGAGGTTCCATTTACTTGCCAATCATCTGGTCTAGACCAATCCGGCTTCCGTGGCGATACCAGGGACTGAATCCCCACCGGCACAGCTCTAGCCCATTATTTGACTTACTGGGTAAATGGAAGAAGTAAAGTTTAGATAGAAACTGTGGAGAGCTCATGATTAATATAAAAAAAATATATTATATTTATAATAAAACTTAAATTTTTAGCTTAGAACTTGTTAAAAACCGTAATATTCCATGACTGAATCGACTTTATTTCTATGGCTGAACTGGTAGTATGGCCGAATCGACCTGTATCGGTTGAGATTAGACTTCCGAAGATATTTTCTGCTCTGTATCTCCAGGCTTCGGAATCTGCCTGCAATAGTACGTGCCATACCGGCGACTTAAACCCTCCACAAGGCCAGCCTTAAAAATATGTTTGTTTCCCCTTTCCGACCCTAGCCTGAAAGATCTGGGTCGGTAGGTAGGTGAATTTTTTTTTTTATCAAGCATGATTCTGCAGGCAGACAGACCAACTGATTTCTAGACACCCAATATCTTTGTTTATTGTCATATTATCTGTGCAATTGTAATCAAAGAATGTAATTTATGCTGTCCCTTGTCGCAGACTTGTGGGATCTTGTTGGAAAATTTATCCATTGTCAGAAACTGATATCTTTGTATGTTGGCAACAGTTGGGCCATATCAATGAAAAGATTGAAGACTGAACAGTTTTTATTTGACTTTCAAGAGAAAACATATTTCTTTTTTTTATTATTTTAAGGGGTTTCTTTTGGGAATTGGTTTCCCACTCTGTTTACATGTGTTATAAACAGGTAATACAATTTCACATAACGTAGCTTCAAACTCAGAAATGCTTCTACGAATATTCGGAACAGTCGGGACTCTAGGTTTTTTAGTAATGATGACTCATAGTCATGGTATGTTCCCATTCTCTATCCAGAGTTGTCGTTCCTGCTACGCTACACAACATCTCTGTCAACGCCCATTACACAAGATTTTTGTAAAATTTAGAAACAGTAAAAAAAATCTACTTAAAATTGTTTTAATTATTGTAAATATCAATAAAGATGAAAATAAATCACTCATTTCAAATCAATTCTCTCTTAAAAATGATTTGTGATCGTTTTTAACTTTTTGATTTTAACCTCCGCAAAATAATTCTCCAAGAAGTAGGGGATAAAATCATTTTAAGAGAGAATTGATTTGAAATGAGTGACTTATTTTCGTCTTTATTGTACAATAATTAAAACAATTTTAAGTACATTTTTTTTACTGTTTCTAAGTTTTACAAGAATCTTGTAAAATGAGCGTTGACAGAGATGTTGTGTAGCGTAGCAGGAACGACAACTCTGGAAGAGTATTACATAATATGAATCCAATGCCGGAATCGGACACGAAAAAATTCTGGAAATCGCAAAAAAAAAAATCACGGAACGGGCTGTAAAATTTTTTCGGTCGCGCCGATTTCGGCGAGTCGGTCGCAAAGGGGAAACAAACAATATTTTAATTTAGGCCCAACTTAAGTGGTCAGTCAGACACCGTTGTCTGCACTTCAGGCTCTGACAGCCTGCACTGCTCTGCAGCAACTTCCAGTTCCATATACCATTTGGGCATTTGTCATTGATCTGAAAAGTGAACTTGAATGGCATTGTCACTTGTTGATTTGATTATATATTCACTATGGCTATAGTATAGACTATATTTCTACTCAATTATTTACAGTGTTAAGAAATGCATTCACTAAATATAATAATAACTTTATTGCAAAATAAGAAACCCTGACAGGCAGTGCAAATTACAACAAATAATGACAAGTTGACAACAACATAAGACATACAACATACAGTCATACAGTAAGAATTCAAATCAAATTTAAATTTATATATATATATATATACATACATACAGATAACTGACCAATGTGGACCCTATTTTCGCAACTCCATAGATTGCTTTATATAGTCGACAACGTTGGATAAGATATCTTGACTGGGATTTAAAATAATTGTAAGTTCAGCGATTGAGTCAAGCTGATTGAAATCAGGATAATAGTTTTCAATTTCTTTTATCAGACTATTTCGAATATTATAATTAATATGACAATGCAGGAAAAAATGTTTCTCATCATCCAAGACTTGCAAACTTTACAAATTCTTTGTTCTCTTGGAACTTTCTTATACCGACCAATTTCTATTTCTAACTTGTGGTCGCTTATACGGAACTTAGTTAAGATTTTACGACTATTAACATTTTTCAGTGTGGACAAGTTTAATTTAATTTTTAAGTTTATTGTAAAGAAAAAGCTTTGAATTTTCATCAAAGTTTGAAAGTTTTTCAAGTATAATTTGATCATATTTTTCTTTAACAACACGTTTAGTTGAATTCTTAATCAGATTTTTAATAAGTTTAAAAGGTTTATCTAAAACAAAAAGATCTTCCTCATTTATATATATATGCTCCAATTAAAATGGAACTTGGGTAATCCGACACCCGAATATTCTGTGACATTCCAAAAAAATTTATGATCCCAAAATAATACATTTCTCTGACGTCACGCTATTGTTTGAACAGTAGATTTTTAAGAATCTACAGTTTATTCTTTTGTTCTTGTATGAACTTTTACTGTTTTAGGCTTAAAAAAAACCGTGATAGACATATTTTTGGACGAATACATGCCAAAATGTCCCCACTATTTAATTTTTTTTTTCTACTCAAGCGAAGATACGTGTATTATGTGTGATGTCTTGTAATTCAAAATTTTTCCAGTAAATTTATATATTGTATATGTATGCTTATCTTACATCGGAGGACAACAAACTTTATATTTACATGTACATGTATACGCTCCGGTAATAGTGTTTATAAGTATATCTAGTAAAACTGAAATATATTCTAGGCAAAGTTTAGGAGTCTATAATGTAAAGGGGGTAATTCAAGTGGGACTAAATGAAACAATAAGCCATGGGTTGATTTAGAATGTAGAAATGCACGTCAGAAGAGAAAGAGTCAACCTCGACCCTCAGGTCAATACGTCAAAATTATTTGAATTTAAAAAAAATTTAAATGCCGCCCCGGATGCGGGAGAAGATGATCTAGATTTCAATATTGACTCAAATTTTATGGATAATCTCAATGAGAATATCAATCTCTATATATCCAGAGAAGAAATTTTTGATTGTATCAAAAAGCTGAAAAACGATAAAGCATCTGGAGAAGATGGTATAATCAATGAGTACATTAAATCCACTACTCATCAATTCATAAATATATATATATACAAAAAGCTATTTAATCTGATATTTGATTGTGGAATTATCCCTGAGAGTTGGGTGATTGGCAAAATTAAACCTATTTACAAGAACAAGGGTGACTCAAGCGAACCTAAAAATTATAGACCCATTACAACATTAAGTTGCTTGGGGAAACTTTTTACATCTGTTCTGTGTAACAGACTGTACCTTTTCGGAAGACTTTGCTGTAAGTAAAGACAATCAGTGTGGATGCAGACCCCAAATACTCCACTACCGATAATATATACTTTGTATTCTTTTGTTGAAATTCTTAAATGTAAAAAAAAATATACTTTATTGTAACAAAATATTTTTGTTTTAAAATGCAGTATTCACTAAATATTAAGCCATATGGCCACATTAAGCCATTCTTTTGTTGGCTTTGTACATTTCTTTTTCACAATACCTTGGCTTGTGTGTGTTTTTACTTTCTTAACGGTAATTAAGCTCATAAAAGACTGTCGGAACAGATAAAAGCATATAATTACAATGTATTGTAATAATTAATGAAACATATAAATTTAATTAAATGCAATCATCATTAAT
Organism: Gigantidas platifrons; assembly: GCA_002080005.1. Lineage (NCBI taxonomy): Eukaryota > Metazoa > Mollusca > Bivalvia > Mytilida > Modiolidae > Gigantidas > Gigantidas platifrons. The sequence continues at coordinate 503,595 of MJUT01028081.1, read as the reverse complement.
TAATATATAACATTAATAAATACAAAATGTAGATTAATAAAAATATAATAAAACAAAAACAAATATTTGAACTAAAACGAATCGAGGGAAGACATTTAAAAACATTTGAATCACATAAAATGATTTTTTTTTGAAAAAAAGTGGGGCGTTTTGGTAGTAGGGGCATTTTCACCTGTTACCAGTACCCTTTTGGGACTTATGGGTATCGAACCACTACATGGCTTTTTAAAGTCTAATTTGACTTTCAAAACTTCCATCTAACCACTCGGCTACGGCGACCACACTATTATACTCTATAATTTGTATATAACCAGTTCTTCAATCATGGAATTGTATGTGTGACTTGAGACTTAAATAATAAACAACTGAATAATGTGAAATGTTTTGTGTTTTTTAAAAGGCCCAAGTATCACCACATCCAAAAAAAATGTTTTGAAGATAAAGGTGTCATTCATTTTATATCACCCTACATTAAAAGCACCAGTATTCGTGCAGATTATGTACGTAACATTGTGTCCATGGAGATTATTTTTCCTTGCAATCCAGTTGAGTTGATTCCTTTAGGATACACACTGCAATTGCTTAACAACAGACCTTATGAATCACAAATACTTGCCCTTATATTATGTCTTTATGTTGATATTTTTCCAACAATATTATGGGACACCGTTACTTACATACTAACATTTGAATGATATCATATTAATATTAGAAGACTTGGAAGAAAATGAAAATGTCAAATAAAAATGTTTCAGCACCATGTTAAATCTTTTAACTTTAAATCTAAAACATTGCACATTGCAAACAGATATAATCCTACTTAATAAATTTACTGACCGTGGAACAATATTTTTATTTTGTTCGTATCATGAGACACGGTAAACACTAAAAGATCAACGCAACTCGAAGTAGCCAGTTTCTCACAATTAGTGTACTGAAATTTCGTTTTTTCTCTGTAATCGTTCATTAAATTGTCATATCTACTTAATAATTCTGCGAAAAGACACCCATGTTCATTAGAATTTAAGAGAAACAACCAGTAAAGCTATTACTTTCCTGTACGTGACGTTCGTAACGACGTCTGCAGGCCAGAGACACGATGGTCGTTGCCATCTTATCACACACAAAAGCGACACCTATTATGCAAATTACGCTATTTTTAAATAAACACGTAAAAGGGGGATTTCCAGAATAATGCGTTTTTATCGGAACGAATTCAGTGTGTACAGACCGCATCGTTTGACGTTCGTAACGAACTGGACACCAAGTTTTATCCTGACCGTAAAGCATAAAAATTTAAGAAATCGTGTCAATAACCTGCATTATGTTTATTACTTCGTTTCGAAAACATAATCTGTGATGAGACAAAACAATAATAACGCGAATAGAAAATACATTTCTCTTTCTGGGAGGATAACCGTTTAACCCTTAAAAAGGACACCATGTGATACGAACATAATTCCCTTTTTTGACACCATTTTGTGACTATAACTTTAATTCTGCAATCCAATCATAGATACTGATGATTTTCTATACCAATAAACTTTAGAATTATAATAAAAAAAAATATTGTAACAAGAAGCCATAAATATAGTAAATCATTCATAACTTACCTGAAAAAAATGTCACATCTTTCAATAAAAAAATGATGATAATTACCTGTTCAGAGACTTCAAGTTTTGCTGTAGGTGTTAGAAAACCTTGAGATTGTTTTGTGAATTGCACATGTGTATAGACATCATAAAAAACACACAAAGATTTTAATATCATACATATTTATTAATAAATTTAACAAAAAATGACCCTGCTGTCATTTTTCACAGTACTGAAGAACTAGTTATATACATGTATGACTCTTGATAGTAAGCTTTGTTAAAAAAATATCAACAATTTGCTTTAAAAACACAATTGATCAATATATACAAGACACAATACTAGTATTTAAGATCTGGCATAATTTAATGTTCAGAACTGACGAGCATGTGAACTTTTAAAATGTATTCTCGCAATACAAAAACAACTAACGAACCGACCGCAAGTAATACAGACATGATTTTAACAAGAATAGGATAATTGATTGTTAAAGTGAACTGTCTTCAACTTCATTGTAAAAATCATTGACATTATTTAAAGTAAAAGAAATATCACTCATATGGAGAACCAATTCGATGAAAAGGGATTGAAGACAAAAGCTTGCACTTGCGACCTTTCCAGAAAATGTCACAAATTGAATCATCTAAAAATTATAATTTCATGTTACAAAAATTAACTATTATCTCACATTTGTTCATTAATAATTGTTTTAGATACATTTTTTTTGTATATTAATTGTAACATAAATTTGATGTTAATTCTAACATAACATGACGTCCTTGGTCGGTGGTTCTCTCTGGGTACTCCGGCTTCCTCCACCACTAAAACTGGTCGCCATGATATACATGTAGCTGAAATATTGCTGAAAGTGGCATTAAACACAATAAATCGATCAATCAATCGAGCATGAACCAATTATCAAAAATATTAAAAAATCCAATACTACACACCATCACAAAGTATATTATGCATGTGAGACCTGAGAAGCGAGCGATAGATAGCTGGGATAGGCATTGTGTCATAAGACTTTTGTTTATACAGAAATTGAATGTGGAGACATTGACAGGAACATGCATGTAGATATTTTTTCCCCCAAAATTTCTGTTAATCGTTTAGCAAAAAAAAACAACACATTTCATAATATTGCAAGAATTCCGTTTTCCATTTTGAGACAAAATCTGAGTAAAAAAATGTAGGTATTAAAAAATAAATTATTTGGATTGTGATAAGTCAAAAAAAAAATATGTGTGTTTAGGGTTTCCCTACCTTCCCTATTTTTTTTTGCTCTCAAAAATGCTTACCCTAACATTTTTATGGTCATTTTGGCTTAAGGACTGTTAAACTTTGGATTTCTTTCCCATTAAAGGGGCATTATCTGCCAAATCGTAAATTTTTGTTACCCATAAAAACTATCAGATATGATTGATGCCTTAATAAAACGTTTTTCTGTAACTTTATGTTATGAAATGTACGCGCATCGGGGGAAATACATGCAACTGCTCGTGTTTTAAGATCGATCAAGAAATGGACAGGACGTCATCTTATTAATTATCGACATTGTTTACGGAGTTTGTCGAATCGTCATTAAATCAGTACAACAATGCACTTATTTCTTATTTTTTGTGAATCTGCTTTTATTCGGTGTTAATTACGGACAAAGAACCTTGCAAGTTGGCAGTTAATCAGCGACAAAATACAAATTATTCGTTTTTACCTGTCACTAGTAAGGTCAATTGCATACGGAAAAAGCGAGGTCAAATTATTTGCTTGCAAGCAAATAAGTAATC
>MJUT01028081.1:442624-482379 GCA_002080005.1 Gigantidas platifrons | reverse complement strand
ATGTTCCATGACTGTAACTACACAATTATCAATATATTTTGATTTTTCAAATGTATCCAGTAAGGTTTGAATTTTGACAGCAAAACTATATGTAATGTAAGTTAAAATATAACTAAATTATTTTTTAAACTGTGACATGTGTAAATTCATAATTTTCTGAGCCTCTCATATTTAATTTTTTTTGTTTATGTTTTTTTAAATGCAAATATTTTTTCTGCATGAATTGATGCAAATGAAAGGAACATCTACAAAATTATAACTTTATGCATGCTATGCAGTTTTAAATTTTCAGTTCAATGTCTCTTACAATTTCATGACAAAGAAACAATAATGATAATTATTCTCTACTACAAATAATTTAAATTTTACAAATATTTTCCTATTTATTCTGATATCTTTTCATAAAGAAATATTTCAATTAAATTTCTCAATTGTATTACATTGTACATGCTAGTGTGTTATCAAACACTAATAATTAATAATGATTTCCTGTACTTGTATTTTCTACCTGCCCAGGTGAACAGGGAAATGTTACCTGTGGCTTCACCAGAAAATATCTTAATATGATTAATTTATGAGTTGTATATTAAATAACTCCAGTTTTATGACTTCATGCCAGGTATGCCAGGTATTGGAGGCATACCTGGCATTTATCAGACTATGCCTTGAGCTGTACTGTACATTGATTCATTTTATTTTCTGAAAAAAGTTTCAAACAAATGATTTGCACTGGGTGGGTGAGGCACATATATGTCTACGAGGGCGTTCAATAAGGGGCGGTACCAGGTACTTTTACCTGCCTAAAATGGACTTTGGTACCCCCTGAAGCTTTCAGTCATAGAAACGATGGCTCAAAATTTGTTGTGTTAGGCTACAATTACACATATTTTTCAAACAAAATTCAAAAAGGTAAAACATGCTAATCCGAGGAACAAGTGATCAGTATGCTGGAATTCCTCATCGATAACATATTTGTCTCCTTTGGAGGGGCATTGTTTCAGCAGGTCGTCGGCGTAACCAATGGGTGCAAATTGTGCCCCTCTTCTAGCAAATTTATTTTTATACTCATATGAGTTGGAGTTACTTCAAAATCTTGTAAAAGATAAGAAGATTCATGAAGGCTCTAGAGCCTTTAATTTCACATACAGGTATATTGATGACGTTATATCTATCAATAATCCTAGATTTGCAGAATTTCTTCCATTGGTATATATCCTTCAGAGCTGGAAATTAAAGAGACCACAGATACAGCTTCGTCCGCATCATTTTTGGACTTATACCTCGAATTTGATGACAGTGGTCAACTCAGTACTAAAATTTATGATAAACGGGATGACTTCAATTTTTAAATCATAAATTTTCCAATTATGTGCAGCAATACATATATACCAGCTTCTCCTGCATATGGTGTTTGCATCTTGCAATTAATTCGTTATACAAGGGCCAGTAGCAATTATTCTGATTTCTTGAAACGTCATCTTTATCTGAGAAGCAGGCTACTGGACCAGGGCTATAAAAAGATTCGTTTTATTCGATCTCTTAAAAAGTTTATATTCCCATACCAAGATCTTGTCAAAAAATATTCTGTGTCTGCAGAGACGATAATAAACGATGGATTTTCATAAAGTAAATATGGAAAATGTATAAAGATAAGGATTAAGTAATCTTGGTTTAGACATGACGTCATTCAACATCTCATTTGAAATCAAACTGTGTAAGAAGATGACCATTTAGTTAAACCGTTCTGCAGAGACGATAATAAACGATGGATTTTCATAAAGTACTATGTTGACTACTATTATACATATTTTGTCCCAGTATTGTTAAAAATGCTGTTATAGTGACAACCGGAACCTTATAATCGTAATGGAAGCGGGAAGGTTTGACGCCGTAAAATCTTATTCATCCCACCATTTCTTTGGAAATGCCTGTACCAAGTCGGGGCCATTGCAGTTTTCCCAGTTTTCCAGTTGTTGACTGATTTTGTCTGTTTGTTGACTTATGAGTTTTGCCTTTCCCTTTGGAAGATTGCTTGTTCGGTAATTTTGTTATTACCCTTATTTAAAGAGTGTTGTATAAGATATTCATGAAAATTTTTCAAATTTTAATAAAAAGTACTGCCGGTAAATAGTGAAGTACTGGTACACATGAAAAATATTGTAAGCCCTGATCTACACTTGTTAAAATTTTGTTATTACCTAATTGTAAAGTTTTACATGTTTTATAAATTATTTGTTATTTTCAACTATTTTGGGGGTTTTGACTTTCTATTGTTCTATTGCCTGGTGTTCTATTTCCTGGCTACCTTTGACCTTTACTACATGTATGATTGCTCAAAACAATATCATGAATATTTATTACTAATATGAAATCTTGTCTATTCCAAACCGGAATACAGGTATTAAAGTGTCGTAATATAACACGAGTTAACCCTTTGACTGCGACGTTTCATGCATAGTCGTTACTTCGTGTGCTGTAAAATACGTTATGGCTCTTTCAGCAGAGTGACATCATTTATTTCATGACGCCAGCCATTTTAACAGCAATGTGACGTTACTTACTGTTTCTTTTTAACTTTAAAGAGGTTCTATATGTACAATATCTGTATTTAACATCAAATTGTGCAATCTTACAATGTATTTATAACGTATTTGCGTAACTTATTCTTAAAGAAATTTAAACGTACATTTCTTTCCCAAGGGAGTATATATGTCCCTAGCGCAGTCTATCAACCAGGCACATAATATGTCCCTCGCACAGTCTAAAAACAAGGCAGATTAAAAATTTTAAGAATCTTCATGTTTATTATGAAAAAGATAATTTGTGTTTTTGTTATAATTGTTAAACAATATTTAGAGATTGAAAACAGTAGTTAGGTAATAAAACAGTTATTTAATGGGAGTGCAGGCAATAGATCAAACAATTTTTCCCTCGGTATTGAGAAAGACCAAAGTGTTCTATTGCCCTCGGTCGTTGACCTCAGGCAATAGAACATTTTGGTCTTTCCCAGTACCTCGGTAAAAATATTTTGATCTATTGCCTGCACTCCCATTAAATAACTGTATAATATTGCACCATAGAGAATTGAAACTAATGACTTTGTATGAGTATACATAGAATTCCTTAGATTGACATATTTGGAATGCCCTTATATTTAAGCAACTGTTTGTCTTATGATTACAAATATATCAATTACTGTGAAATCATTATTTACCATGGGGTTTTAATTTTCGCTGATTTCGTGGTCCACTAAGGGACTTAAGCCACAAAAATAAAAATAACACGAAATACAATTTTCACATTGATTGTTGCCTGTAATGTTTGAAACCATGTATTCAAGAACCCAGGGATCAATGCATTTTGAAAATTTATGTCAACAATAACAGTACTTTCACAGTGTATGTATTGTCAACTTTAAATCATTGTCTGTTTAATTTGATCAGGAACAGGTGAGAAAATGGAAAGAAGAGGAAGATAAATTGGAAGCTAAAGAAATTAAAAAACCAAGGAAACCACCAAAACCAGGTAAAAAAAAAAGAATTTCTCTGTAAAACTATTGTACATGTACAAGTATTTTATTTTGGAAATTTGTTCAGTGTTACCGTGGTCTATTGTTAATATCCCCATATATATATATATACCTTTCAAATGGAACTCTCAAATTGTATATTGGTGGAATTCTTGACCATCTATGTTTAAACTTTCTTTTCTTAAATTGTTAGATTTTACTCAAGTTTAAATTATATGTTTCATGTATATATAGCTAATAATAATAAAAAACAGAATGTTATGTCATTTATTTCCAGAACAGAACAAGTAGATTTATTGGTGACCATTTGATTTTAAAATTATTGAAATAACCTTCATTTCAGGCAGAAGAAATGTGACTTTTCTACAAGGAAAAGATGGGAGGGATTGGGTTTGGGTGATGGGAGAATATAAAACTGATAGGTCTATAGAGGAAATATTGGAAGAAGAAGCACAAGAGAGAGCACTCGAGCAAGCAGAGTTAGAATTAGAGGAAATTACGTAAGTCGAGAGAAAAAAAAACCCAATGCTGTTAAATTTCAACTTGATTTCATTGAAAAATATCCTGGAAATTTGATATAAAATTTATAATTTTTATATTATTTCAAAACATTTTTGGTTGTATTAATATTATGCAATGGGAAAGGCAGAGATAGAAATTGGGAAGTTCAAGCCACAGGCATTTGACCGATGGACCTTACTTTCCCTGTGTTTGCCACGGGGGTACGTATTTTCAGGGCTAGTAACGATGTAGGGCCTCTATTTAATTGTGGGTCCTGGGTCCAAACGAATACTAGAAAAATACACAAGGTAAGTAACAAAATCACTGAAAATGGTGGCGTACTGCTAAATTTCTTATTATTGTCGATTTCCCTGATTTCTGAAAAATAAACGGATGGAATGCACTAACCTTGTGGACTCCCATCAGCTATTGTGCCACTGGTTTACTCTCATATTCGTACTAATTTGCATATATACCCCCGACTATCTGTTCCCAAGACAGATTGTCAACGAACACAGAGGTTGACCACTTATTTTCTATTACGCGGCACGCGATTGGTCAAGGCAATTTTCCAGAAAATAATTGACCAATCGCGTGCCGCGTAACAGAAACTAAGTCGACCTCCGGGTTTGTGGACAATTTTGTTTCTTACCTTGTGTATTTTTCTAGTATTAGTGTGGACCCAGGACCCACAATTAAATAGAGGCCCTACATCGTTACTAGCCCTGAAAATATGTACCCCCGTGGCAAACACGGGAAATTAAGGTCCATCGGTCAAATGCCTGTGGTTCAAGCTGGTAGCCCAGACAAGATTTTTGATAAAAAAAAATGTCTAAATGTTTAACTAAATTATAGGTAAAAGTTTAATAGCCCAGACCAAAATCTAGGGGCCATGGGCGACTGGGCCCCTGTTAATATCTGTCCCTGAAAGGGCCATCGTAGTTGTGATCATATGGTAATTGGATTTACAACTACCTGTGCAATCAGTGACTATCACCACTAAAATTGTGAGTGTGAACCTCGTTCATGGCGAGGTGTACTTGATACAATTGTTATTGTTACTTGTTTATGTGAAAAAGTTTGTTAATAGACTTGCGACAGGCCGGTGGTTTTCCCCAGGTACTCTGGTTTCCTCTCAATAAAACTGAACGCCGCGATATAACTGAAATATTGTTGAAAGTGGCATTAAACACCATAAAACAACTAAACTACCCTATGCAATGGGTTTGCCATTGTCATTTGCCAATAGACAAAATGGTTTCCATATACATTTTTTTGTATATATAGTAATCATTGTTCTATTTGACCGATCTTTCTGAAATTTTAATAGAATGATCCTTTACACAGAATAAAGTTTGGGATTGAAATTCCTTCCTTCACTTTGCAAACAGAATCCAATTACTGATGAGGGTGTAACGGGGTAGAATAGGCACCAGGTTTCTCCATCCTAGAGGCACTAGTCCTCTAAAAGGGGTCATCCCCGCGGGAACCCCGGGGTATAGAAATGGGACCGACAGCTTCTTCGGCTTGAAGGAGAATCCGTTGGTTGTGCGGGATGTAGAAATTCACAGCCAACCCGTCCTTCGGATGAGACGTAAATAAAACCGAGGTCCTGTGTTGAGAGATTGCCACCCTCTTCGCATGTTAAAGAACCCAGTGTAACAGCTCACTATGCTCATGATGAGTGGTCCATAAGAGACCTGTTGCACTTGCTAAATTATCTGTCCCTACCCATCACCTTTCCTTGTTTCGAGTCACGTGGCGTTTAGATTTTTAAATGTTCTCGTCCTGAATATAGCTGAAAAATTGCTCGCTGGACGTTAAACACCAATCAATCAATCAATCAACCAATTACTGATGTAACATTTTTATAAAACAATTATATCTTTAGAGTACAAATTGGAATTTTTCGAGAGTACAGTACAATAACATAAATAATTTTCAGTAAAACTTGGCCCTTTCTTATTTTTTCTGCCAATTTAATCTCAGTTATATCGTGGTGGTCAGTTGTATTGGTGGAGGAAACAGGAGTACCCAGAGAAAACCACCGACCTGTTGCAAGTCACTGACAAACTTTATCACATAATGGTGTATTGAGTACAGCGGGATTCGAACTCACAACTTTTTTGGTGATAGACACTGATTGCACATGTAGTTGTAAATCCAACTACCATACGATCATGACGGCCCCTTTAATTCTAGTTCAATTTGCAAAATACATTCATATTGCCTTGTTTAATTCTGATTTTATTTCTATTGTTTGATCTAAGCCAAATTTCTAAACATGTCAAAAACTTAATATTGAAGCAAGTAATTTTATGCCTCATTTTACTTGTCACTGGATGTATACAAGGGTTGTCGTGATCGTATGGTAGTTGGATTTATAACTACCTATGTAATCAGTGCCTATCACCACTGATGTTGTGAGTTCGAACCCCGCTCAGGCGAGGTGTAATAGATACAACATTATGCGATAAAGTTTGTCAGTGACTTGCAGAGGGTCGATGGTTTTCTCCAGGTACTCCGGTTTCCTCCAACAATAAAACCGACTGCCACAATATAACTGAAAGGGGTGTTAAACACCATAAACATAAACCACACACACACACTGGATGTATATAGGTACATTTGTAAAACATTCAATGATGACATCAACTTTTCAATATCATGTAAATAAAATTATTGAATATATAAATAGAATAATTGTTCCCTGAATTGTTTATCAAGTTTTTGTCTGGTCATTTCAGTAAAAAGGAAGAAGAAGAAATGAGAAGACAAATTGAAGAAGAACAGATGAGACTTGAAAAAGAAAAAGCAGAGAAAGAAGCAGAACTGAAGTAAATACAGAGTACATTAGGCCATACAAAGTTAATTTCTTGGTTCTCAGGCCCGCCCGCATGTGGAAATTCGTCACCGCATTGCCGATTTTTTTGCAAAAATAGTAAAAAAAAAAAATTAAATGCAGTAGCGCTGTCCGTACGGAAAAAACAACCGCATCTGTTTTACTCTTATATCGCGTGGTCGGTGAAACGCTTTAAAATGCATCATGCTTAAATGAGATTTAAAGCATCGTTATGACAATGTATAAATAAAAAACGTGTTTCCGTTTGACATTTAGACAAAATGTCAATCGTTTCTGTGCAAATTCGGCACAAATGTTTGCCAGTTTTACCAGGAAACATAATAGGGGGCTTCTCCGAAGCTTGTACCTTATTGGAATTGTTTACGGAGATAAAAAAATGGTACGTTGGGACCAGCGGATTGGACGTTTCCATAAAAATTAACCACTTGTGATGTTTCTGCCACCATCGGAAGAAATAAAATTGAAATTTTCAATAAAGTAATGAAAAGATTTATACATTGCCATATTTTTCACAAAAAAAAGAAGAAAAAATGCCTCCCTCATCACTTTTTACAGCAGTAAAAGGATAAAAAAAAATGCCGCCCTCCCTCATCAATTTTGACAAAAAAGGGCCTGAGAACCAAGTAATTAACTTTGCATGGCCTTAAGTGAAGGAACAATAGGGAGTTATGTCCCTTGTATTAGTATGATGTAATTTTATTGGGGTGTCACATCAAAACATCTTTTAACATTTCTGTACTATTAAAGTTTCTGAGATTAGATTAGAAGTTCAAGATCACATGAACCACATCGGAGGTGTAATGGTAAAAGTGCTCGCCTCAAGTGGTGTAGATCGTCCGTTCGAGCCCCGATCAGATCAAACCAAATTGATATTTGTTGATTCTCCGCATGCAGTGTTGAGCAAAGAGTGGTTGGCTTGGAATCAGAATAATGAGTCTTGAGTGGAGCGACATGTCTATCAGGGAACGGTTGTTTCAGTGAGCTAGCACGATAAATATTCAACTAAGCGTGTTGGTCTATTGTAAAGCACAGAGATGCAACTAATCGTCGGCCCTGTCGGACCTAGGGTCAGAATATTAGAGGGTCTGGCAAATGATGTCTTTGTGTCAGACCTAATGACCGGCAAACATTTTTACTGCTTGGAGCTGTCAAAAATTAAATTTCTGTCTGTCCTGGTTACCTCTTAGACCCCTAAGACGAAGGATCTTTGATTATCGTTAATAAAGTCAAAAGTCGTAAACAAATTGGTAAAAATTTCTGTTCCGTTCTGTTTATGCTAAATTTTGGGAACTAGTTCCCATTCCGGATTTTATTTCGTATCCTATCAGTAATTGTAAATTGTAATTTGATCATTTCCGTTATGGTTGCTGCATGGCCAATTAAGTTTATGAAGGGGTCTAAATCTGAAAAAAGCACCCACTACCTATCGATTTATCTAGCGAGAATAAAAAAGCCAAAAGGTCGGCATATGAGAAGGCGATGCAGTCCTTTAATCAAAAATGCAAGGACAAAATGAACAAACAAATGACTACTTGATATCAAAATACTTGAGGAATAATAAAATCTTATTAATATGAAGTATTGATTATTTGATGTTGCAGGGCTATCTAAATTGAATGTGGTCTCCTTCCCTTTGGCAATATCCATAATCTGATTCTGGTCGTAATAGTCGTTAACTGTGTCAAAAACAAGAATTATATATATATATTTTTTTATTAATCACGGTGCCCATAAAGAGCTGAATAATCGCAATATTATAATATTGGATTGATTTGATTACACATAATATGTAAACAATTGACAGAATATACATTCACATAAAACAAACACAGCATGACATTCTAAAAGAAACAATAAAGAGGAAAACTGTAAACATGTTTTATGTAGCAAAGGGAGGACTCCATTAATCATTAATGCATCTCTTTCTTTATTCAATGAGTAGGTAGCAATTTTGAAACAAGTAAATTCAAATTCTTACTTGCAGAACCCAATGTCTGACAGGATTTTTTTTTTATCTGCAACTCTGAAAGCGGACCTCATTATCATCTCGTTGAAAATTAACTTGTTCTCATCATGATATAGCTGAAAAATTGCTGAGTTTGGCACTAAGTAACAATCACTCACTCAAGATCACATGTGAAGATCAATGTTGAATATCCTAGATGTCAAGCTGTTTCAGTCAAAATATAGCAAAGTTAATGTATTTTGTTGATTAACAGAGTTGATTCAAATTTTAGTTAAAATTATCAACTGTTAAGAATTGTAAGAATTGTTCCAGTCCAAATGTTTGAAGAAAATCAGTACGAGACCTTGAATTTTTTCACCTTTCATCTTTCCTCTATATCTTGTAGGTTCTCTCTGGGTCCTCCGGTGTCCTCCACCAAAAAAAGCTCACCGCCACGATATAACTGAAATATTGTTGAAAATGGCATTAAACACCATCAAACAAACAAACATACAGGTCTTGAGATTTAAGTGTAATAGCAAGATTTTTTGTGATCGTTAATACATAGAGTTTAAATTTGACCAATACTGGGTACTAAGCCCCATTCTGATATATCAAATAATTATATTTGGTAGTGGAACGAATGATAAAAACCCCAGAGGAAATGCAGTAGACATTCAATTGGAAATAGAATAACCTGAGATATGCACAAAATAGGTATTAATACCTGTGTCTATCAACTGTATAATCACATTACATCAGCGTGCGATTTTGTGGAACTCTGAAAGTCAATACAAAATTCAAATTATTTGTGTCATTTAGATAAATAATGATATTGTCACCAGTAAAACAGATATTGCCTATGAATGCACACCATATGATGAATATTTATTCTTAAGGTGGTAACTAACACAGTGCTCCAGTTAGAATTTGAAAGGGGCAGGGTGCCAGCAAAGGGCAGGGCATTTTTTAATGATAAGAAGGGCAATTAGAGAACTTTTTGTGCTTTTGTTTTGAATTGTATTGGTTTGTAATGGCATCAATTATCTAAGCAATTTTATTATGAAGTCAATGGCAAATGTATTTCATTAAATAACATTCATTACATTATAGTAAAGAGACATAAGACATGCAGCACTAACAAAGTCAACTTCAGCACTAGTTTTTTNAAATAAAATGTTCATATTAACACATGGTGTTTAGTCTTCTGTTTTTTGTCTGGAAGAAGTTGGTGACTGTAGGTTGTAGGACATGTTCCAACATTGTCTTGTCACAGTTGAGTTTGATGTTCAACAGGTGGTTCAGTGTTTTTGTCTTGATGCTGATCCTGTGACTGGTTTTAATCAACTTCACCTGTGAAAAACTCTCAACCTCTGCTGTACTAAGTGGTAGAGTGGAAGCAATGCTGAACAGCCTGTACACCAATGGGTACATGTTCTTGAGTCTTGTGTCATCTGAATTGTGTAGTAAATGAAGCAGGCTGGTCACTGGTCCTGTGTTGGCATTGTGTTGAGGAGTTGTATAAAATCTTGCCATTGTAGCTGCAGGTCCTCTGGGTTCATTGAGAAGTGGGCTGCTATGTCGTACATCTCAGTATACCCATAAAGAGCTGGAAAGTCATCTGAGGTTCCACTGAAGTCCATGACAGCTAGCTGGTCAATGGGACTGCTTGGTCATGGGATAACCACCTGTGGTGTTTGGCTTGTTTGATAGATAGTTTTTTTGTGTTTCATTTCATTGATATAAATATGTTCAATTTATGATTTGGATTTCAAGTAACTGTAACAAGTTTGTAAAAACGTCGATTTAATTTTTTTTTAAATGTATATTGTAAGTTGTCTCTAATTTTTCCCTGTATATTTTATATAAAAACCACAATTTTCCATAAAATTATACAGAGGTTATTTCTTGACCAATTTTGTTGAAATATACCCTCACAATCGGAAATTGTTTGAATTTTTTCCTCATAATCATCATATAATTTTGTGATTAAAAATAAGACAATTATATGAAGATTATAACAACCAACTTCGAGGAAAATCAGAGATGACAAACATTTTTTTCCAGTTACGGTATATACAAACTGTTTTCCTTCATTCAATTAAATTAAAGTATGCAAAGAGTCAATAAAAAGTTATTTTTAATTTCCTTGCTATTTTTAGCATGTAGTTACCATGATGTACAACATACAAATTTTCAAATGTCATTAAAAATAAAAATTGTAGGTCAATGACGTACAACAAATGTGCCATATTTTATTATATTGGCACTTATTTTTCATTTTATTAAATAAATAAACATATGCTAGTACCGAGTGGAATCTGTTTTGAAGAACGATCTGATTGACGCAATCTTCTGCTTGTCGCATGTCAACTGAGCTAAACAACGTTTCTGTGAAGGCATATTTGAAACTGATGAAATATACTTTATTTTTATCAAGGATTTATAACAACGAGCGGCTGTGACTAATCCTGAGTAGCTTGGAAATGAGTAGTGTACCAAGCTGAACACCACAAGCCGCCGACACTTCAATTATTTTATTAACTTCTTTCACCAAAATGAATGATCGCTAATTAAGGTTAATTGCCTTTGATCACCTGTAATTAACTATTTCAGACTATACAACAGGTGTCAAATTTTGTGATGTAATCTGTTAATTGACAGATCATACACATCGATCGATATTTTCAACAAGAGGAAGGCAGTTTTAGTATAAATTTTTAAAAACTTTCGAAAAAGGCACGAGGGCGTTTTGGATATGGTACTAGGGGCAGAAGGGCGCGACCAAGGGCATGAAGGGCGCAGCGCCCTTCTAAAATACCGTGGCGAGAGGTCTGTAACACTAAAGGGAGATAACTCTTTAAAATTAGTTGAACGTTTTAATCATATGATGTTTGTATGCAGATTTCAAGCATCTCGGTGATCAAAACCACAGAGAGAAAAGCTGTTATGTGGCTATTGAATTTATAGCTCTGAGTCTGTTGGTTGGAATTTGTTAAAATTTTGATATTTATTACAGTGGATATATTCAAACTAAGGCTGTCACGGTTAGCAAAATCACTATCCGTTTAACCGATCTTCATTAACCGAACCGATCCCATTTAAGCGGTAATTGAAAAGCCTGATGTGAAGTATGCAGCTATTGTGATTGTGAAAGAACGGTTTTACTGAAAAGTCTGTGTTTTTGGCTTTTTTGTGGAAGATCTCGAACTTTAAGACTTAAAATCACACCCATGAAATGACAAGAACAATTTTGGTATGCTACACTTGTCTTTATACATGTGTACATGGAAGCAATTTTGTGTCCGATGTAAACTCCGACATTATTGAATTAACTTCCATTGACATGTAAAACGTGATAAGATCTACGAGTTACAGTGATGGGTTTGTCAGGAATATGAAATAAAAAGTACTCTCAAACTCTGAGCTCTTCTAGTAAAACGACAGTGTGTTAAATGACCCAACGTCAGTGCCCAATGTACATATTTATTTTCCAAGTTGTGTTTTGGGATACACTGTTCACCTGATGACCAGATGTTTGTTAAACATTTGATTGGGTAATGAATAAAAGGGACCATCTCAATGTTGTTTGTTATTGATTTTTTGTTTTACCGATGTTACTGTACTTTTACTTGACCGTATTTTACGCTTGATCTCATATACACGTATACATTACGGTTAACCGTTTACTAATTCTTTAAACGGATAGTATTTGAAATCTAACCGCTGACGGTTACACGGATAACCGTGACAGCCTTAATTCAAACACACTGCCAAAACAATAAGAAAAGTAAACGAGCAGATCAAATTTTACCTGAAGTGTATGGTACCACCTTAACTCAGTAACATGTGGTTGAAAATATAAACAAAAACCACGTTGATGGTGTAATGGTAAACATGCTCACTTTTGAGTACGGCAGAATGTGGGTTCAAGCCCCAGTTGAGTCAAACCAAATACTATAAAAAATGGGTAATTGATGTTTCCTCGCTGAGCACACAGCATTAAGGAGTAAGAGCAAAAACTGGTTGGCTCGGAATCAGGATTATGTGTCTGTGTGGAGTGACATATCTACCCGGGGATTGTTGTTTCAGTGAGTTGACACTGTAAATATCCAACCAAATGTATTGGTCTAGTACAAAACGGACATCATCAGCATCTCTTCGAAAAATGACTTCTTGCGATGATATAGCTGAAATATTACTCACTTGGTGTTAAACAACAATCACTCACTCATTGAAATATAAATATATACCCGTAGGACAATTTTACTATTAAGCAAAAAACAAATTTTTAATTTTAATTGTAGGAGAAAAGAGGAGGAAGCGGCATTGTATGCTTCACTTAAAGAGGCCAGGGAGGCAGCGAAGCAATTAGAGGAAGAAAAAATGAAAAATGAAGAGGAGGTTGAACTCAGGAAAGATAATATAAGAGTAAGTAATATTAGTATGAAGAAGTTAAAATCATTGCAGATGATTTGGCGAAATGTTTGACAGATCGTGACAGTATTAAAACATGAGAAATACAGTTGTAGATAATTAACGAATCGGTCATCAGACTTTCGGTCCGGAGTTTCGGTAAACAGTATCTGACCATGCTGATTTTTACCAGACATGTCCGACGGACCTTCGGAATCACCATTTATGATACAATTTATGAAATGAAACAAGTTTAAAACTATTTTACTTGGATTTTGAATAATCCTGATCGTACAGATTTAAAATACCGGTATATGACAGGAATGGCAGGTAGAGATAGTCTGAATTTCCACACAGCAGATGAATGAAGACTATTTTGAAGCATGTCATTTCTCTTCAGGTCAATCCAGTCACACTGGTTACACTGTAACACTGTGATTACCTCCCTTTAAGAATAAACAATTTTCTGACGGTAGATTTTACATGTATGAAATTGATTTTGAAATTGATTCCTGTTTGATTATTATTTGTATGAACTATACCATAATATTATTATTTGTATGAACTATACCATAATATTATTATTTGTATGAACTATACCATAATATTTTTAGAAGATTACCTCCCTTTCAGAAAACAATTTTCTGATGGTGGATTTTACGTTTATGAAGTTGATTATTATTTGTAAGAACCATACCATATTATTTTCAGAAGATTTGCTTTAAAATATTTGAGTGTTATATGTTGTTGTTTAAATGTTCCACAGCTTAACGGAGTAAATGATTGTCAAGAAATAATTCAGGTATTGTCTGAATGTATGTATATAGAGAATATAAAATTCTTGTGTCAACCAATCAATTATTACTTCTAATGTGGTGGTTACTATTTAACTAAATTTGTCTTCCAATGAAAAAAATGGTTTGTTTTAGATTAATTTTATATTAGTCAAAAAATTTGTCATCCAGAAAAAGTAATTTTTGGGTGTTTTAGATTAATTTTATCGTAATCAACTTTATAATAGACATCATACCTGTATTTGCCTGCTTTCCTTCAACAAATTATCTGTAAGGTCTAATGAATATCTTGGGATTTTAATAGAAAGATTAACTGGTAAAATTTGCTTTTTTCCATAAAACAAGTTATGAGATCACCATTTTTTGTTCTTTTTGTACCCAATAGAAATCTGAAATGTGACAAACAACTTGCTGAGAAAACAAGTTTTCCGATTAAGATAGAATCTAGACATTTTTAGTAATTACCAAGACAATAATAAAAATGTAGTGTTTTGAAATAGTATGAGTGTGGTTGATTGATTTTTTGATTTTTGGTGTTTAACGCCACTTTCAACAATATTTCGGCGATATCATGGCGACCAGTTTTAGTGGTGGAGGAAGCCGGAGTATCCGGAGAGAACCACTGACCATGGGCAAGCAACTGGTAACCTTTATCACTTGCGGCTGCGAGTTGAGTGCACCCTTTTTTGTAATTTAAAAAGCCAGGCACGAACCCACACCGTATTGGTGATAGGCTTGTATGAGTTGTTAGATCCAGCAACCTAACTCATTGAGCCACCCGGGCCCCCTGTATGAGTGTGGAACTTCCTACATATTCACTAGATTTATTAGATGAAGAAAAGAACAAAAGACTCTGTCTTATAGTAATTTGTGTTTCATGGGTTGGTAGTTTTAGATGATAAGACCTTATGCCCATATTTGGATTTTTTTTTAGATATTGATTGCAAATGCAAACATTTATTTATGTAATAATGATTATTGCATGTTCTCCAATCATAAAGTCATGCTTAAAGACTAGGTTTTATGACAAGTCATTTGAAATTTTTGCAAAAAATCTTGCAGAACTTGCTAAAGGAATATAACTGTTTTGGTCAAAACCTTGAATTTCAGCAATAAAAAAAAAAGTAAAAATCTGAATGAAAAGATTGAAAATGAACATGAAATGCTAGGCTTTGCATAAGCACAGAACTAGAGTGGTAGTTACCTTTCAAAATTAAAACTTACAGAATTATAAATTTGTCCACTAATAGGCAGAAAAAAAATCAACTATTTGTTGTAAGAGAAAAAAAATGGCTGACACAAGAGTATTTATTCTCGCATGATAATGTACAAGGAAGCATGTAGGGTTTTGATCATGTTCATTCATTAACACAGAGTCAACTATTACATTTATTTTATTTATTACTTTATTATGATTATGCTGCTGTTTTTCTATGAAAGCTTTGGATCAGGGCTTGTACAGTAATAGGTCAAAAGTCTTTTCACACTAAAATATTTCTCCATATATTTCATATAAAACCATATTTTTTTGAAAAATTCTTGTCAAGCCATTTTCTAACTCGATTTTCATGAAATTTTCAGCGTGAAAAGCAGAAATAAAAACAGTGTCTTCTTATAATTTTATTTCTATTTTTCGTTAAATCATGACTTCACACAAAGTTTAATTTTTTTTCTCCAAATTAAATCTTGCTATATAATATTAGAAAATTGTGACATCGAAAATTTATATTTGTGTTTAAATCATAAATGCTTTTAAATAAAAGTTGGTTGGAAAGAATTTAAAAGGTGAAAATTTCAAGAAAATCGGATAAGAACTGACTTCAGAAGAATGTTTTGAAAATAAGTGGTTTCATATAAAATATGTCTAGGGAAATATCTTAGTACTGAATGACCTTTGACCTGTGAATGTAGTGACTTGACAAGACCACATACTTAAATGACAGTAGTTGTTCTACATTATACTGTGTGATTTATTCCATTTTTTCATCACTTTCATTACCTTCATTATATTTTCTGAATTTTGCATGGTTTTGAGTATTTTGTGGATTATTTTTTTTTAAATAGAGGTGATTGAAGTTTTAAATAGCCTTGTCCTATATTACACATTTATCAGTTCTCTTTGGTGTGTTATCTATATATAGACAGGAATGATGTTGTGCTGCAAGAGAAATATAGAATCTCCTTCTGCTACCAGGTACTGAGGTACTAGAAGGAGAATCTGTTTCTCCTATGACCAAAACGTCAAAAAATATTTTAAAAAGTTGTTAATTTTCGTCGAAAGAAAATTGGCAGGAATTAAACCACTGTGGGAGATATTACGAAAATTTAGCCATCTGGTGAAACAGACTAAGAATAGGAGAAATATAGTAGTTTGATTTGGTCTTATACTCATAACATCCAGCTGGACTTGGTCTTATACTCATAACATCCAGCTGATGATTTTAAAAAGATCTTAGTGGTTGACTTAGGGAATGTAGTCTCTTTCTAAGCTTTGGGTAACGCTATGACTAAATTGCATTCTAGTGAAATGGGACAAGTACATATTGCATATTACTAGCACATTCTCAGTTTAGTTGCATGTTTTGATTAAAGGTGTTGTTTTATAAAAAAAAAAAGAAAAAAGGAAGAAATAATTTCTATATATTTGATAGTCAAATCTATAAGTAATTTGTATGGAGGAAGAAGATTTTGGCACCAACAAATTCCCTCAGGTAACATTTCTTAAGGAAATGATGACAAATTCCCTAAGGAAATAATAATAAATTCCCTTAGCAGGAAATACCAGTGCTCCATCTACTTATCACTTAACTTCATATTGATTTTATTTATTAATTACTATGGGCATAATCTGTACAAAAGGTAAAAACAATATTTAGCTCACCTGTCCCAAAGACACCCAGCAGCATCATCGTCTGTCCTTGTCTGTAAACTGTTACATTTTAATCTTATTCTCTGAAACCACTGGACCAGTTTGAAACAAACTTGGTAGGAATGTTTATTGGATGGTCCTCTACAAAGTTTAGGTTGTTTTTTTTTATTTCGAATGGAAATCCTCCTAAAATAACAAGCCCCAATCTCTCCCAAAAGGTTTTTTCTGTTTTTTTGTATGTTGATTGTTTATTTTTCAAGTAATTTGACAAATATTTTTTCTCTATGTTACTCTTTAGGTGGTATGTCAATAAATTTTGGCTGGCTCATACTGACTCCCAAGTTATAAGGGAGGCAAAATCAGACCAACTCCCCAAATTTTAAATTGTTATTTGAAGTCTTTTTTCTTTAGATTCCTTATAAACTTTCCTCCCTGTGTTTTTCAAATAGATTTGAGCTAGCTTTTATGGTTTCCAATATCAAAAAAAGATTAAAGTGAGCCAAAAAAGTTTGATTTGTATGCATTTTAATTGGTTGAATTCCTTTGAAAAATTTGAACAGATTTATGCTTGTTTTTACTGTTTCAGAGATACAAAATGTATGAGAAGGTCAAAAGTCACTAACACCCAAAATTAATTGTTATTTTATGTCCTTTCTTAGTAGGTTAAATTTTTACATAGGATCCTATGTAAAAATGAATAAAAATAATCTTTTCTCAAAATCTGCATTTGATTGAACACAAACTGTGTATGAATAATCAGTTGAGCAAAACATGCTCGTGTGAGTCTAGCTTTTTTTTTTATTAGTTAACCTGGACCAAAGGTCCATGTGAACTATTGCCATCACTTGGCGTCCGTCGTCTGTAAACTTTTCACATTTCAAGCTTCTTCTCCGAAACCACTTGGCCAATTGGAACCAAACTTAGCAGGAATGTTCCTTGGATGGTCCTCTACAAAATATCTGTTTTTTGTCCAGTCGTATATTCAACATGGCTGCCAGGGCCAATAATATGCTCTGATTGGCTGAAATTTCAAAGATCTTCTTCTCTGAAACTAATGAACTGACTGAAACCAAACTGTAAATGAATGATCATTGGAATGTCCTTTACCAANTTTCTGTTTTTTATGTCGATCGGAAATCCAAGATGGCCTCCACCGCAGGACATAGATTAACATTGAACCCTATGGGAAAATGTTCAAATGGTTTCTCAGAAACTACAAATATGATTAAAGCCAAACTGTACATGAATGTTCATTGGATGGTCCTCTACAAACTTTAGGTTTTTTGTTCCGATCTGAAATTCAAAATGGCGGCTACGGCAGGACTTAGATTAACATTGGACCCTATGGGAAAATGTTCAAATGCCTTCTTCTCAGAAACTACAAATATGATTAAAGCCAAACTGTACATGAATGTTCATTGGATGGTCCTCTACAAACTTTAGGTTTTTTGTTCCGATATGAAATTCAAAATGGCGGCTACGGCAGGACTTAGGTTTACATTGGACCCTATGGGAAAAATGTTTCAAAACGCTTCTTCTCTGAAACCGAATGGACAATTGAAACCAAACTGCCCAGGAATGATCATTGGAAGGCCCTCTACAAAATAGATTAACATTGGACCCTATGGGAAAATGTTTCAAAACGCGTCTTCTCTGAAACCACTTGGACAGTTGAAACCAAACTGCCCAGGAATGATCATTGGAAGGCCCTCTACAAAATTTGTGTTTTTTATGCCGATCGGAAATCCAAGATGGCTACCACCGCAGGACATAGATTAACATTGGACCCTATGGGAAAATGTTCAAATGCCTTCTTCTCAGAAACTACAAATCAGACTGAATCCAAACTAGACAGTAATGTTCATTGGATGGTACTCTACAAAGTTTAGGTATTTTGTTCCGATATAAAATGGAAGATGGCAGCTACAGCAGGACTTAGTTTAACATTGGACCCTATGGGAAACGTGTCTCAAAACGCTTGATCTCTGAAACCACTTGGACAATTTAAACCAAACTGCTCAGGAATGATCATTGGGAGGTCCTCTACAAAATTTAGGCTTTTTATGCTGATCGGAAATCCAAGATGGCCTCCACTGCAGGACATAGATTAACATTGGACCCTATGGGAAAATGTTCAAATGGCTTCTCAGAAACTACAAATATGATTAAAGCCAAACTTTACATGAATGTTCATTGGATGGTCTGCTGCATACTTTAGATTTTTTGTTCTGATATAAAATTCAAAATGGTGGCTATGGCAGGACTTAGTTTAACATTGGACCCTATGGGAAAAATGTTTCAAAACGCTTCTTCTCTTAAACCACTTGGACAATTGAAACCAAACTGTCCAGGAATAATCATTTGAAGGTCCTATAAAAAGTTTCTGTTTTTTATGCCGATCCGAAATCCAAGATGGCCACCACCGCAGGACATAGTTTTTACATAGGACCAGTTGGTTCTTTTTATAACCAGGTGAAAGATACAGGCTCATGAGAGCCTCTGGTTATTATTAACACCACTGATATTGCCTGAGTAAATTTCTCAGAGACAAGATCTTCCTCCTGCTAAAATAAACATACCTTGAATTTAATCAAATCAATATACTGTCAAGCCTGTATTAACAGATCACCTTTAGGATGAAGAAAAAAATGTCCTTTTAAGACAGGTGACCTCTTGAAAGAGGTTCAATTCATATGAATTTTTCTATGACCAAGCAAGAAAAAATTACCTTTAAATACAGGTGACTGTTTAATAAAGTGACCTCATGGGCAGGTTTGACTATATCGCTGCTTGGTACTGTTGTGAGTTTTTAATACAATGCAGGGGTGGAAAAAATATGATTTTTTTGCGTAAAATCGTGATTTTTTACACGAAATACCCCAAAATTGTTCGCGCCTCCCTCTGCTCGGCTCGATTTTTTTTACGTGCGCCCCCCCCCCAACTTGAAATCCTGGATCCGCCCCTGCAATGTACCTTCAATCATTAAAATGAAACTATGTTGATTATGTTGCTAAAAAGTATGTTTTATGGGCTTTGTCAGGTCAGAAATTAAAACAGATTCCCTTGTAATTGTATATATATCAACTGCTAACTTTGTGTCTTTGTTTCTTTATAATATTAATAATTGTTGCATGTGGGTAGTAAAATGTTCAGTCTTTGATAATAATGAAGCAATTTTTCAGTCTATCATGATGATGCACAGTGTTTAACATTTTCTTAATGTTTTAAAACGTAAATTCATTCTTTAATATTCATGTGATCACACATTATCATGAACCGCATCTGTGATGTAATGGTCAGCATGCTTGCCTCTACTACAGTAGATCGTGAGTTCGAGCCCCGATCAGGTGAAACCAAAGACTGTAAAATTGGTATCTGTTGCTTTTAAGCTAAGTACGCTTGCATTAAGGAGAGAGAGCAGAGACTGGTTGGCTCTGAATCAGGATTATGTATCTGAATGGGGCAACATGTCTATCCATGGACTGTTGTTTCAGTGAGCTAGCACTATAAAAAAAATCTAACTAAGCGTGTTGGTCGAGTACAAAGCAGAGCTCATCATCATCTCATTGAAAATTAGCTTTTCCTTGCCATGATATAGCTGAAAAATTTCTGAGTTAAACAACAATCACTCACTCACTTTATTATAGATATCTGTTATAGTACCTGTTCACTTTTTGATTTTTTTCTTCTTTTTTTTTTCTTCATATATTGTAAAAAAAAATTTTTTTATCTGTGTGCTTAATAGAAGTACAGTGATAGGTAAACTAATAATGTTAATTTGTTTGTCCATAATTAGACCACTTGCACATTTCCGACTTGATTCTAAAATTTTATTTTTTTCCACGTTTTTTTATAAGAGTTACTTCCCTTTAAAGTGGAAAAAAGTATTCCTATCATACAAAGTTCTACAACAATAACATATATTTTTCTAATGCTTTGATAAAAATTAAATGTTGTAACAAATTCGTGAATTTTTTATTTGCTATGAAATTATCCTCTGATTTTTTACACGGTTTAAATTAAATCTACAAATTTTAAGAAAATCATATTCAAAATCTTTGTCCTTTCCGTTGCTCTTGCATGGAATGGGAACCATATTGTCCTCTGTAAGGGAAATAACTCTTATAAAGAATGTATAATTTTAGAATCAAATCCGGAATGTGCTAGTGGTCTATTTGTGATCGTTCCTATATGTGAAGTCAATCATTTACATGTTAATTTTAATGCTAATAGTTTTGTTTTTCAATGTTTACATAACATCTTCTTGTCTTTTCTATTGTAACTTATATTTCAGTTGAGCATCTTTTTCCAAGTTTTCCAAGCCATTAGAATGCCTTTGATAGTAACTACAGTCAAACCTGTCTATAGTGGTCACCTGGGGGAGATTGACAAAATGACCGCTATATACAGGTGACCTTTATGTGAAGGGTTTTGATTTTTTGACAAAATATTGCACGTTAGTTGTAAATAAACATTTTTCATTACATCTTATGTTTTTAATAATGTTTTACTGGTTATTTTGTTCCTGTCGTAATTTTACTCTGGCTTACATTTATTGTTGATGAAATTATCTCAATATGATATGATTTGGATATAAAACATACAAATAAATAAATAAAGATATTTAATAAACAAAAGTACAATTTCCAGTACATTGTAACACGAGGTTGAACTGGGAACGTTGTTTTCAAATTCGTAAAGAATCTCGCATTTTCTTTAAAGAATGTTCATTATCTGGGTATGACCAACACCCATCTCCTCCCCACAGCCCGACAACTTTTCCCAACATCACAATGATTTATTGCTTTCACTTTGTTGTCAAATTTAAAAACTTTCCTATTTACGGATGTTGATGATTTTGACATGATGCACTAGATACAAAATATTTTTGGTGAGTGAATTTCTATTCTCGTCGTAATGAATAAAAATCCCCAATAACGCCCGGGGATAAACTGTCCTTTATGTCATTTACGATTCACAAAACAAAATGTGTTTGTTTATTTAATTAATTAAATTAGTCAATATATTTTGTAACACCTCAGGATTTTTGGTACATTTGAGAAAAATACCGATCTTCCGAAATCTCTTCCAGTATTATTTTTAAAATAAAATTGACCGTTATACATAGGGTTTTACACTGAAAATTACTTATAAATGGTGACCGCTGACCGCATTGAACAGGTGACCGCTATATCGAATTAAAATATATAGTAAAATGCACCGGGAGAGCACGAAAGTGACCGTTACGGCAGGTTTGACTAGTTGCTTTTCATAATTTGTTTGAAATGTATGGATAAATTTATATGCAAGTGTTCTGTAGTTACATATTCTTAGTCACTTCCATATGATATTTGCATCTTATCGTAAATGTTGATATTTTAGCGAAGGTTTTCAGCAGCAAGAAGGAAATCAATGTGCAAAAATGAAAATTGGAAACAACGGAGAAGTACAGAGCTGTTTAAAAAATGGCGAGCCATGAGAATAATCATTGATGATATAGCTGTAAATGATAGTATACAGCTTGAACCTATTTACATGGAACAAGGTTTGTTTTAGCAAGTGAATAAATAATTGAGAATTCATTGTACTTTGTACTTGATCTATGTGAATTTTGTGTTTCAATATACCGACAATTACATCTAGAAGCAAATTTAGAAAATATTTCTTGTTTATTTGATCCAGATGGGTCCCCCAACTTCTTTAGAAAGTATAATTTGTATACACCTGTACGTACATGTACGACTGTTCATCTGTACATTCGTCCTGCATTAGGTTTCTGCTCAATAAACTAGGTTCCTTTCAGGAAAATCATTTGAAATTTATACACAAGGTCTGAGACCATTAAAGAAAGGTTAAGACTGATTTCAGATGTCGCAAGTTTTTCTATGAGTTATACCCCTGTTTACCATAGCTGGAGGTAGGGGCAGCCATTTTCTGTTGACACATTCTTCCAATTTTAATAGTAATTTCTAATGTTGTAAAGCAGGGTTCCCACGCATCCTGGAAAACGGGAAATACCCGGGAATATCGTTTTACACGTTCCTGGTCGGGAAATGTCCTTGAAAATTAAAAAAATGGTCAAAATCCGGGATTTACCCTGGAAATCTTTGTTGAAAGTGTAATTTTTTAACCACCGAAAGTTTTGATGCAATTTGTCAATTTTGAGTTACTTCCCTTGTTCCGATAATCAATTCGTCCCTTGCTTTATTCGTCCCAATAATAATAAAAGCGTCTACAATAGGCCCAAAAAAAAAAGGACGAAAGGCATAGGGACGAATTGATAACTTGAATCTGAATCGCAATATGTTTGTAGAAGTAGTGCAAGTCAATGTTACATGAATTAGTTCCGATGATGGCGATCAATATTCAGTCACATGTGAACAGAATAGTTGTTCAAGTGGCAAATAACGAACAAGAAAACTTATCCAGACACGATTAGATCATTCTATTCCAAGGTACAACACAAATACAGTCAAAAGCACTATCATAAAATTTTAATTTGTAAATATCTTACACAAAACATGTTCCTGAAGCACTACTTGAAGAAAACATGAGGAGAGCAGGGTAATTTACTGTATTATAGTTCATTATAGCACTGTGCCACAGTGGTACCACATAACTTCTCATATATATATATATCCTTGAATACTGAAAAAAGTCCTGGAAAAATCCTGGAAAACCCCTGGAATTTAATATCTGGAAAAGAGTGGGAACGCTGTAAAAGTACAGTACAGTCAGAGACATAGTGTGATAAATCACTGTGATAGACGTCTCACTCGTCTTAGTGATACTCATATATCTTTTGGTCTGTTTAATATATTTACTTATTTTGATATGCCTTTTGGGCGATGGTAAGTAACACTCTAAAGGTAAAGAAATATTGAAGATATATTTAATAGAACAAAAGGTATATCCAAATCACCAAGATGAGTGATATGTCTATCACAGTGATTTATCACGCTATGTCTCTGACTGAACTGTATTTTATCTCAAATAATTTTTTTATTTTTGAATTATGTAAATGTATCAAAAGATTGTTTAAGAAATAAATCATGGCAGCCAGATTGTGCTTTGAGTTTTAACATGGGTTGGCGGACATTATTATTTTATCCCGAGCCAGAGGTGAGAGATAAAATTTACTAATATCCACCAACCCAT
Organism: Gigantidas platifrons; assembly: GCA_002080005.1. Taxonomy (NCBI): domain Eukaryota; kingdom Metazoa; phylum Mollusca; class Bivalvia; order Mytilida; family Modiolidae; genus Gigantidas; species Gigantidas platifrons. The sequence continues at coordinate 458,304 of MJUT01028081.1, read as the reverse complement.
GTTAAAACTCAAAACACATACTGGCTTCCATGATTTATTTCGATTCTGTTATGTCTAAGAGTACAAATACGGTAGTATACTTTGATTGGAAGACGGTTATTTATATTACGTTTGTGGAATATGTCGCACACAATTTATGCTTCCAAATTCAAGCAGACGATAATTCATCAACATGTACATTTAGGACCGGAAAGTCAGTCACATGCACCGTCGCATGTGCTAATGAGATTATACCAGAGATTCCCAAACATGCCGGTCTGACAGACAAATCCGGTAAAAATCAATTTGGTCTGATAAAACATTGGTTTACACCGGACCGACTGTCCGGTATAAAATACTGGGTTTGGTGTATAAAAGAGCCCTGTTTGATCTCCAATTTGTCCATAATTTATTTTGATTAAAACTAAAGTGAAATGCCAGATAAAAACTCATTTATTGTATCATTTATCGTTCCTTCATGCTTTGAAGAACTTCAAGGACATTGACAAAATTAAAGTCGCAATCTCAGAAATGCTTTAATGAACGAAAATATCAATATTTTAAATATAAGAACAAGAATCACTCCAGTCCGGACGCGTAAAAATCCTCGGATATTTTTTTGGCGCCAAATTTAAACTTGTCTTTTGTGCAAAATACGATAGAGGACTTGATTTAGGCTTTTGGGAAATATTGAAACCTTTGAAATGGATAAATATTACAAGCTTTTTTCTGATTAAAACAAATAATGGAAAAAATCCACTAAAATTTGTATTTCTCTGTGAATTTAAATAAAATATTTATTTATATATATAAAAAAAAAATTCTACAAAATGTTTACTTCAAAGCAGACTTGTTTTAACAAACAATGTTCAGAAAAAATATATATACAGTTAATTTGCGTTACTAAAACAAGAAATGGAAAATTGGTAGCCCTTGAATTGGTTGAAAGCAACCACTGCAGGAAAAGCTTGATATTTTTTCGGTCTTGTGAAATTCTGTTCTGTCTGGTGAAAAGGGAGTCTTTACCAGACCGAATGTCTGGTAAAGTGAGACAGACATTGGTAATCTCTGTTATACCCAATCAATGAATTGCTCGTTTTTACAAAGCGAAAGAAGGACGTCTTGTTAGAATGCTATTTAACATATAAGCTATGAAGTTAATTAAAAAAGTTGCAGAATGAAAGGATGCAAGCCTCCCTTTCTTTATCAGTAAGAAATGTAACATTCTCCAAGCACGACACACTCAATTAAGTGCCATCAGTAGGAAGGAGTGTGTCGTGATTGTATGGTAGTGGATTTACAACTACCTGTACAATCAGTGCCTATTACCACTAAAGTTGTGAGTTCGAACCCCATTCATGGTGTGGTGTACTCGATACAACATTATGTGATAAAGTTTGTCAGGGACTTGCGACAAATCAGTGGTTTTCTCCAGGTACTCCTGTTTCCTCCACCAATAAAACTGACTGCCATGATATAACTGAAATATTGTTGAAAACAGCATTAAAAACCATAAACCAAACCAAACCTTGATGTAATAATTAGCATGCTCGCTTCGAGTATGGCATATGAGTATTTGCTCCTTCTCTGCCTAGCATGCAGCTTTTAGGAATAAGACTGTTTGAGTGAAATGTATATTAGCTGAATGTTAAGCTGGCACTATAAAGATCCAATTTAGAGTATTGGTTTAGTGCAAGACGGGCATCACAGCATCTTTTAATTGAATGTAACTTAATTATCTCCATGATATTGCTGAAAAAATGCTCATTTGGTGTTTAAACAACAATCACTCACTCACTGTTAAGACTTTACAAGATTATTGGCAATGGTGGTCAGAGGATCTGGAATTTGTTTAACAATTTTCTCGTGGACAATTTTAGAGCTAGGGATATTTTCCTTGTGAAAATAAAGTGACATTTTCCTACAGAAAAAGAAGTCCAGGTTTCTGATGTATAGACTTTGCAGACAAGATAACAAGTTGAGAAGTCATGTAGACCTATTATATTGTTATAATTTCTATTGTTTTTCTAGAGGACAAAGCAAAGCTTGCTGAAAAAGAGATGCAGATAAAGGCCAGAGATGCCAGAGAAGAAGTTAGGAACTCATTTAGGCAAGCCAGTCAAAAAGTGGTTGCTGTGAATGCTTTTGCTTCTGGGAAGGATAAACCTCCCTTACCTCCAAAGTATGTTTTGCTTCTTTAATTTCTAGCAGCAGTTTTTTATCCAAGACCATGTGAGCTTTTGCCATCACTTGGCCACCGTCGTCTGTTGTTCATCTTCTGTTAACTTTTCACATTTTATTTGATAGGATGAAAAAACATGGTTGCTATGGGAAATTCTTGTTTCTGATTGGCTGAAATTAAAAAAAAAAATCTTCTCCTCTGAAACTAGGAGGCACAATGAATTGTTACTTTGTAGGAATGATGTACGGGAGATCTTGTACGTTTCCTTATTTCTTGCCGATCATGCAACTAATATGACTGCCATAGGCAGATCTTATTTGTGGTTGGCCAATTTAAAGAAATCTTCTATAAAAACCATTTGGTCAAATTTATTGAAATTTGGTAGGAAGCACCTATGGAAGGTTCTGTATAAAGTTTCCTCAAAACAAAATGGCAGGTGAATGACACAGGGTCAACCCACTCAGCCTCTAGTTATGTCCCCCAAACGAAGTTTGGGAGACATATGTGTTTGCTCCGTTTCTTATTCTTATTATTATTATTATTATTCTTTCTTCCGCCAAAAGTTTGTCCGACACATTTCTCGGCGACTACTGAACGGAAATCAATGAAACTTCACAGGAATGTTAAGCACTATGAGTAGATGTGCAAACTACTATCGGAATTTTCAAAATGGCTGCCATTGCCATGGAAACGGCCAAAATGCAAAAATATTGAAAAACACAAAAATGATCATAGCAGGTTACTTGCCGAACAGAAATTGATGAAACTTGATAGGAACAACATCCACATCTAGTGGAACGAGGTAAGCCAAAAAAATCGGAATCGGTTGGACAAACTTTGCCGCAGTTGCCATGGAAACAAAAGAAAGGGGGATTTAAAAAAAATTTGGATTCTTTTCATCAAACTTCATGAAATTTTGTAGGAATAGCCACTGTAGTGTGTGGCAGCATTTGGTAGGTTGAAAAAGGTACAAAATGGCCACCAAATACAAAAATCCTCCGATTTGGGCGAAATTTGGTTTCCAAGTAGATTATGATGTTGCGAATTGATATTCATCATTGGTTTGCTATGGTGGCCATTTTGAATCCAAAATGGCCGCCAAATAACAAAAATCCTCGGATTTGGGCGAAATTTGGTTTCCAAGTAGATTTTCATGTTGGGAATTGATATCCATGGTTTGGGAGCCATATTATTATGATCCTTCAGATCATATCATATCTTGTGTATTGTTCGTTTGGGGGGCATTTGTAACGCTCTGCGTTACAGTAGCCAATATTTTTATATATGATTATGATTGTTTTACAGTTACATGTGTATTGTGACAAACAGCATTGTTGTTTTTAAGATATTTTCATTGATTAGTGATATTTTATCCTTCAAAATTTCCCTTCCTCTCCGCCTACTTTTCATACTAATGAAAATTAAAGGCTGAAAAATTATTTTGGGCTTGTTCGGAATTCTACCAAACTCACCCTGGGGTCACCCCATGTCAAATTAAAATGTCCACCTATGGTTAATATGATCAACTGTGGGTACCCAATGTAACTTGATTTTTACATTTGAGTTACACATAGAATCTATGATAGTGTTAAGTGAAGAATATGACCACAGTAGGAAAGAAAAAATGCTATTAAAATTAACCTTTAAATATTGTCAATTATATGCAAATGCTATTCTCATTTTGCAAGATGTATAAAAGAAATTGAAATCAATTATTGAATTTATTTTTCGATGACAGAAGGGAAAGCATACAAAAAGTCATTCATTAAGTTTGGTATTATTCTGAACACACCCTATGTGTTGACAATCATACCACAGAACTGTGTTTTGAAATTTGCATGTGGCTACTTTGCTGCAGTTATTTATGCTCCCTTCACAGGGTCCTTTATTTTATTCTATTTGTGTTGGGCATGTAAGACATTTTGGCATGAATTGATGAAGGCTTTAATTTCTTTTATATGAATATTCATTATTGAAAAATTAGGCTCTACAAAATAGATTGTTTTTTTCTCAGACCTTGCTCACATTAAATGTTTACCCATCAACTATTTTTATTTCCCGTTTTCAACACTCAGTAAAACTTGTTATGTTTTTATCTAATTTGAAAGAATTTCACTTAAATAAAATAAAGTTTCCCACTTCCATGTGTAACTTGACAGTTCCATGTCATCCTTAAAGAGAAAAACTTTTATAACTTATACTGTGCTATAATTATCTAAACAAAACATATGTTCAGATTGCCATGTGATCAACAGTTAGAATATGCCATGTGACAACACATACAGAATTATTAACTTATAGTATATGTTTCATATGCTATATTTTTAACTGATTACAAGAAAATTTAAAAAATAGCCGACGGAGTGAAACAGTTGACTGTTCCCCTACTTCCGGATCCGAACTGTTCCATGCCCAAGAACGATGCGCAGTGCGTCATTCCTGTCAAGTGCACCAGTGACCATTCAGTTCGTTGTTCAGCTGAATAATCAACAAAATGCTGTATTTCTTTCAAAGCAATGTTGTGAACCCAATTGTTTAATGGTATGGTATGCTGACATTATCATCTTCAGTGGATTTGTGGTTATGTGCATGTACATTTGTATATAAGATAATAAAACATTTATTTCATGCCTGTTTAGGGAACAGTCAAAACTATTGTCCCTTGGTGTTGGAGATGACTTGGGAACTGTTGCCTTGGGTCAATAGTTTTGACTGTTCCCTGAACAGGCATGAAATAACTGTATACTGTTCTGATTGCCATGTGATCAACAATTAGAATATGTCATGTGACAACACATACAGAACTGTTCAGATTGTTATGTGATCATCAGTTAAAATTTGTCATGTAACAATACAAACAGAACTGTTCTGATTGCCATATGATCAACAATTATAATATGCCATGTGACAACTTATACAGAACCAGAGCTCCAGATAAGCTGTGTTTTTGCGTGATTACGCAAATAAAATTTATAACAAAAACCAAATTTTTCTATTTCCTTTGCGTTGTTGAACCCAATTCCATCCAGATATAACCCAATTCTTCGTTTAAAGAGTGATTACTTCACTCATTCATTTTTATGTAGTTGCATAATTAAAGCATATCGTATGATTTCTGTTGCATGACATTTTGCTTTCTCTTTCACATCTCAACACTCGTAAGATTACAAGATCATAAGATTAGTTGGATTTATAACTACTTATGCAATCAGTGCCTATCACCACTAACATTGTGAGTTCGAATCCCACTCTGGCGAGGTGTACTCGATACAACATTACATTATGTCATAAAGTTTGTTTGACTTACAAAAAGTTGGTAATTTTTCTCTGAGTACTCCAGTTTCCTCCACCAATAAAATTGACTGCCAAGATATAACTGAAATATTGTTGAAAGTGGCATTAAACACCATAAACCTAACACATAATTACACTGAATTATAATATACTGTGTACAAAAATCAAGTTTTTTTATGACAGGTACCGGCTAATTTAATTTTCAATTCTCATAAATATTCTTCAATGTTATCAATGTAGATGTTTTAAAACATTATAAATATTTTATTGTAGATGTTTTAAAACATTATAAATATTTTATTTACTAGGGAAAATGAAGGGTAAGTTGTTGAGTGACAGGCTTTGGTATCTCTTTCTTATATTTAATATATTTCCCATATAAACTTGCTTCCTTTCTTACTTTTATTATAAATCATAGGATAAAGGCCTGATAACAAATTTGGTGTAGGTGGAGTTGTCTTTTCTTATTTTTTTTAATTAATTAAAAACAATTTTTTTCATTTAGTCACCATTTCTGTCAGAAAATATTTGACTATATAAAAGACGTTTGATGTCTCTTTAGTTATATGAAAGGAATTTCAATTGCTTCATTCATTATAGTGATTTGTGACAGTGTATTTATTATTATTATTTATTATTACAATGCATTTATATAGCGCTTATATATTATTACACAATTACCCTAAGCACTTATCATATAAAACTGACAAATTATATGAAGAGTACATACAATAAAATTATATATGAACTTAACTATTAAAGTAATAAGAAAAGCAAAAAGTATTTATATTAATGAGCTAAAAATAGGTCAGAACCAAAAAGCAACATTAACTAAAAGATGAAATAAAACTGGACTGTGATAAAAATCAATAAAAATGACAGAGATTTTGCAAATATATGGTAAGAGGTGCTAAAAGGAAATAATTTACTAAGTGAAAAGCATCTACATGAAAAACAAAAATAGTAAATCACAAAAATAGTACACAAATACAACATAAATAAAACTGAAATATGACAATCACATCACAAATTACATATGTAGTAAGAAATACCAATGTCATCACAGAACCATTAAACATCACAGTACGCTTGTCTAAAAATATGAGTTTTTAAACCTTTTTTAAAAAGAGGAAGATACTGTTCTTTCCGCAGATGAATTGGAAGATCATTCCACAATATAGACCTAGCTCGGTCAAATCGCCTTTCGCCGTAGGTTTTAGTGCGAACATCTCTCGGTTGTTGTACGAGACCTTCATTTTCTGACCTTAGTGATCTATCTGGTGTGTATGGTACGATAAGTTCTTCCAAGTACGTGGGTGCTTTGCCGTGTAATGACTTAAAAACGTAGAGTAAAAGTTTAAAATGTGATCTGTATTTAACGGGAAGCCAATGCAGCTGCATAAGAGATGGTGTGATCGAGTCAAACTTCTTTTTACGGGTGATCATTCTAGCTGCTGTGTTTTGAACGCGTTGAAGTCTTGCTATGACTGAAGAATTCACGTTGTATAGCAAGGCGTTCCCATAGTCTAACCTGGAGGTGACGAGAGAGCAAACTAGTGTCTTGCAAGCGTTCTCTGTGATGTACGATCTAATATGTCCTATATTTCGTATTTGATGGTAACACGATTTTGCAACGGCGCTGACTTGTTGTTCCATACTTAGTGTCTTATCAAAGAAAACTCCCAGATTTTTAACACAGTTTGCATCACTTAAAATAGTGCCATCGAATGGAAGCTGGAAATCCGACATTTGTTTAACTCGATTTTTAGGAGCAAAGACGATGAGTTCTGTTTTGTCTTGATTGAGTTTAAGGAGGTTGGAAGACATCCAAGCACTAATATCCGATAAGCAGGCTTTCAGACGTTCAGATAGATCATCCCAGTCACCTTCTGGTTTAATAACTTGATACGCCTGTGTGTCGTCGGCATAAGAGTGATAAAGCATGTTATGTCGCTTGCATATTTCCCCTACTGGTTTAGAATACATGCAGTATAATTTAGGTCCTAAAACAGAGCCTTGAGGTACACCATATTGAAGTTTCAGATCGTCTGATTGAACGGTGCCGATGGCGACTCGCTGAGTTCTATCTTTCAAGTATGACTCGATCCATGATAACGCACTATCTGAGATACCGAATGAGTAGTTGAGACGTTCTAACAATATTTCCTCAAACATTGCCATTTTCAGATGTATGTACCACAAAGAAGAAGGAAGCTTACAATTGAAAAAGTTTACTGTATTGACACCTCGGTTATCAAATATCTGTCAAATAGTTTCACCCACTTCCAAATTAAGAGCTTTTTTTTCTTTCTTTTTCGAAAATGTTCCTTAGACGAATCTTGTCAAAATTTGTGATTTTGGTACCAATTCCAAATTCATCATGGCTGCCAGAGCCATTATGATTTGATTAGTTGTGATGCAAGGTGCTATTGTTTAATAACTATGGATCTAATAAGATGTAAATGATCTTAGAGTGACCCTTTGTACAAAGTTTGGGTTTTTGTGCCTACCAGATGGCTACCAATGTAGTACAAACTATAGTTTAACATAAGACCCTGTTTGCTTTCTTCTCAGAGACCACAAACTTGATTTGTCCAATTGAACTTAATCTGGACAAGAATGATTGGTCTCTAGCAATCTTATTCTCTGAAATGACTGGAGCAAAATGATATATCAAACTTCACAGAAATGTTAATTTGGTGGTCCTCGACTTTTGATATTTATTGTTTCATTGGTAAATTCTACATGGCTGCTAGGGTCAGTTATGGCTGAAATTCCAAATACCTTCCTCTCAGAAACCACATGTGTGATCAAATTATTACATGTTAGACATGTTCCTTATATAAGCTAAAGATTTGTGATTTTTGTGTGTGTCGATCACTGCCAACACAGGACAATGTTTTATCACAAGACCAAACAAGAAATTTGTTTTTCACAGAAACCAACGAACCATTTCCTCATTCATGACCGGGTTTGTAACTAGATTAACGCGACAGGTGTCACTAGTGGAGCACCTGAGTTCACCCCCAGTTTTTAGTGGGGTTAATGTTTACTTTATCTTTAGTTTTATGTGTATGTTTTGTAGATCGTTGTTTGTCCTTATGTCTTTTTTCTTTTGGCCATTGTGTTGTCTATCTTTCTTCAATTTACAGATTCTAATTACCCCTTAGGTATCTTCAAACTCTTCTTGAAAGCAAAATCACTGGAATATTCCTTGGATGGCAATTTATTATGTATATGTTTTTTTGTGAATTCAAAGATAGCTGTCTCACAGAACAAAGATTTAACATTAAACCATATGTAAAAATGAATAAAATGATTTTCTCAGAAACTAGAAATTTGAATGAACACAAAATGCTTAGAAGTAATCATTGGATGGTCTCTCACAATCATGACATTTTTGTTTGGATCCTGAATCCATGTTGACTGACACCAAAGGTTTTGTTTTAATTTAAGCATATTTTATTGTCTAAATAATGACAAAAGGATCAGGCACAAACACTGTTTAACTATGGGAATATGGGGAATATGGAAAAAAAAAATTTTGCTCTAAAATTACAAATTTGCATGAACTAAATCATTGCATAAATAACCAGGTAAACCTCCAGGTTAACATCCAGGTAAACATCCAGGTAAACCTCCAGGTGAACATCTAGTTTCCCTCAATATTTCTCTGTCATTGATGGACTCATCTCTAATTTTATCAGACTTTATTTGTAAATTTGTATTCATCTATATAAAAAAAATGTGTTTATTTTTCATGTATATTTATTCTGTTTTCTTAATGATCATTTAAGGAAAAACAGTATTATATTTGAAGATTTGCTATCGTCAGTTTCGGATTTGTCGGTTGAAAATGCAGTTTTACTTGGCAACGCAGGCAAATCTACAAATACAATACAGTTATTTTTATTCTAACGCAAAGCAAAAATATATGTTCATTGAGATTAAGAAAGTTTGAAAATTGCAAAAAAACGAAAGTACTGTGAAATATTGTAGATGACCTTGGCATATAAACGTCATAGAAAATCGTGATGTCATTTAAAAATGTGCATTTCAATTTGGGATAAAATCAGACAAGAAAATATTTTTAAAGATGTGTGGGAGCCGTCGTGGTCGTGATCGTATGGTAGTTGGATTTACAACTAACTATACTATCAGTGCCTATCACCTCTAACGTTCTGAGTTCAAAACCTCACTTAGGCGAGGTGTACTTAATACAACAATATGTGATAAAGTTTGTCAGTGACTTGCGATAGGTCGGTGGTTTTCTCCAGATACTCCAGTTTCCTCCACCAATAAAACTAACTGCCAATATATAACTGAAATATTGTTGAAAGTGGCCTTAAACACCATAAACTAAACTAAGACTAAAGGTGTGCAATGTCTTTGTTTCTATCATATTGTTTTAATTGACATGCATTAGATTTCAAGGATTCAATATGACAGCCCACTCACTATAGAACTCTTTTAAAGGCATATTGTCTACCAAAATCGTAATTTTTTCATACCCAAAATTATTCTCGTAAATGATTTGTTTAAGCTATCATTAAAAAGTTATGCTGCAAAAGATACGATTTGTGTTCTTTTTTTTTTTGACATTATCGGAATTATTGTCCATGATGACAAGAATTCAATTTAACCTGACTCTATTCATATGACCTATGTGAACCGGTCTTGAGCATGCACACTGTTTAGAAGCAACAAACAACATGTGCTTCTTGGGCAAAAGAGAAAGTGCCAACGCATGGAAGAAAGCAGACTTTGACGGATTCAGAGAGAAATATAAATAGAAGTGCAGTATCTTCCAAATGGAACAAATGCAGGATATATGTAGGGGATCAGTTGGAACGAACTGAAGGGAGTGCTATGCATCCAAACTGACGCTGAAGTGGCAAAGATTTTGCTTGATAGATAAGCCGAGGCATGTTGCCTTCTTTTCTCAATCGTTTTTCATATTTTATGAATTTATGATGATGCCTATGATCATTTTCGGTAGATATTATTCAATATATGTAAGCATAAAACGGTCGTATTTGCGAGGTAAACAAACACAACATGCTGCAGCATCCGGGCTACTGGCATAAAAATAGATAAAAATAGATTTGGCCTCGCTCAGGTCAGTGCATAATTAATTAGCTTCAAGTAACGATGGTCGACTTTTTTAAATAGAAAAAACAACGTTTCATAGCGTATTCGCCAATAATTCGGTGTTTAATCTTCATTTTATGAAGGTCAGTACGGAAAACGACAATTATTTTGGGTATGAAAAAATTACGATTTTGGTAGACAATACACCTTTAAGCTACGACATGTCAGCTGTGGATTTGATGGCAAACATTAGCCAATGAAAAAACATTGTGTGTAATAATTGCATGAATAATTCATATCTAAAGTTTGATGTAAAATGCATGTTATGCATGTCAATCAATGGTCTTTAATTATGTTATCAGAGATTTGTTATAAGTCTGTGATATTATTAATTAGAAGATTAAATATTATAATATAATAAAATTCATCTACAAGGTAAACATTTCTACTGTACTAAAATATCCTATTGTATATCTACATCTATAATTACTGTCTATTTTATAATCTTTCAATAATTTATTTGGATCAATGCAATTAGAGTTATTCCCCTTGAAATGAAATAATCCAGAAAAGTTCATTTTTAGAAAGATTAGGAATTATTTGTAAGATTATGAATTTGTTAAATATAATTATGTCGCGAACTTCTATATACATGTATTTATATTATATATATATCTTCATAAGTAGCTTGGGCTTATGAAGCTGGTTGTAAACAGCATTTGACTGAAATAATATTGTTTTTAAAAAGAAGAGTTACTCCCCTTTAAAGATGAAAAAAAAGTACCGGTATGTCCTGTGTTGTTTGTGACTATGAAGAGAAGATATATTAATACTGGTATATTTAAGAAATAAATCATGGAAGCCAGAATGTGTTGGGAGTTTTAACATGGATTGGCAGATATTAGTATTTTATCCCGAGCCAGAAGCGAGGGATAAAATTTACTAATATCTGCCAATTCATGTTAAAACTCAAAACACATTATGGCTTCCTTGATTTATTTCGATTCTGATATACAAATATGGTAGTATACTTTGATTGGAAGACGGTAATTTATATTTACGTTTGGGGAAAATGTCGTACACAATTTGTGCTGTCAATGGGAAAGTCAGTCACATTCACCGGCGCATGTGCTAATGAGATTATACCGAATGGATAACTCACTCGTTTGTTAACACAGCGAAAGAAGGAGGTCATGTTAGAATATATTATAGAACAACGGTAGTTATGAAGGACAGACATTATCGCTAGCATAGCTAGGAGTCTGATTGGACAGACTGTGATACTAGTGATGATGTATACATGTCAAGATCTTCAAAACTGACGTTATTGTTTTTATCGCTAACGTCATAATGTGTTTGACACCATATTGACTAATAACATTCCTCAATAAGATCTCGGCTTATAATATGATGTATGGCGTCCGGGTGGCGCAATCGTTTCCGCACAATATCTTAAGAATGAAATGTCTGATCTAAATGAAACTTGGTACACACATACCAAGTGGTGAGAGGAGGAAGCCTATTGATAATGAGGTTTGTAGGACAAAGGTCAAGGTCACAACTTCTAAAAATAGAACACAAATTTTGTACTTTTTTCGTTTCCGCACGATATCTTAAGAACGAAATGTTGGATCTAAATGAAACTGGGTACACACATGCCTGATGGTGAGAGGAGGAAGCCAATTGATATTGAGGTTTGTAGGACGAAGGTCAAGGTCACAATTTCTAAAAATAGAATAAACATTGTCAAGGTCACATTGTCCATCCACATGTTCGCAACTCAGCTTTCGCACCTTTGGTGCGTTACTGATTTTATATCAATTAAACCTGTATTAAGCAGCCACCTGTCTTATGTGACCATATTTTACTCTTCCCTTGGAAGGTAACATAAGACAGGCAAAATATTTTGAGATTTTTACCACAAATTCATAGACCAAGTTGGAATTTTGTTAATATTTGCTTTATGGTTCAGGACATATGCCAATGTTTACTTTAGCTGTAAAGGAGGGGGGTATCATAGGTGTCCTATGGGCACATTCCTCCATTTTTATTCTCTTAACTTTGTGGTCATGTGTTGATGGTGTTAGTAAACTGAGAGCTACTTCACAGCATTATCATACCAATTACTTGTAAAACGGTGAGCAAAAAGTAACGAAATAGTTTAAAACTAATATGTAGTACAGAATTCCTAATAATCAATTGGATAATTTTTCTAAGGTTTTATACAAATTACTTTTTTTTCTGCAGAAATTCAGAAAAGTTTAAAGCTTATACAAAAAAAATCAGACCAGCAAGACCACAGAACAAAGATGCTGTCATAGCCTGGTTCAATGATGAAGAGAGAATACGAGGGGCAGGTTTAGACCCCAACACCAATAAACCTGCTGAATGGTTTCATGGTAGGTTTAACACAAATGAAGACAAATGTAGGTCTGCCTACTTGACATGATAATACAATATTTTATTGTCACCTGACGTTTCGTCGAATTGGGACGATAGTAATAGGTGTCATCCGTCTGTGCATTTCCGGATGATATCTTGTGATTGAAAAGTCGGATTGAAGCTAGGTATGGTACATTTTTGTATGTATGTGTATCTTATAAATATTTACCGGTATGTAAAGTTTGATAATGACAATTTTTTTAACATTTTTACCAGAGTTCTGCCCTTTTTTAGCTCGCCTGACCCAAAGGGTCATGTGAGCTATTGTCATCACTTTTCGTCTGTCGTCCGTCGTCCATCAACATTTCACATTTTAATGTTCTCCTCAGAAACTACTGGGCCAATTGCAACCAAACTTTGGTGGAATGGTCCTTGGATGGCCCCCTTCCAAAATTATGTTTGGTGATCCCGACTTCAAACCAAGATGGCCGCCAAGCTAAAAATAGAAAAAAGGGGGTATGAAATTTCAATTGTCTATTGCTGCTTTAGTATAAGCAAAATGAGCTCAAATTTTAACTGCAGCTACATGGCAATGAGTAGTTTAACATATATTACGGGTTTTTCTGTGAAATTTTCCTTTCAGCCGATTTATACCGATTAATATGCAATTTAGGCATATTTTGATAAAAGATCACATTTAAATCTTCTCCTCTGAAACCGCTGAACCAAATTAAACCAAACCTGACAGGAATGGTGCCTGGGTGGGTCCCTTTCAAAATTGTGTCCGACAGTCCTATCCTCCATTCAAGATGGCTGCTGTTACTAAAAATAGAAATTTCTTCAATTGTCCATTGCTGCTTTAGTATAAGTCAAAATGAGCTCAAATTTTAACTGCAGCTACATGGCAAGGAGTAGTTTAACATATACTGACCATCATTAGAAACGCATCACTAGAAAATATTTTTTTTTGTGCTAAAATAAAAAAATAAAATAATGCTTGATTAAATGTAATTGTTAATAATGTCCTCCTTAAAAAAATACAGTTAAATTTTCTGATGTGTCTTATCACCTGAAACAGGTATCAATTGAATTTTAAAAACAATATTTTTTGCACGTGCAAATTGTGAACGGGCGATATAAATTTTTTAAACCCACATTTTGAAAGAACTGTGTCCACCTGTTAAAAGGATAATCAGATATCAGTACTGTTTGCTATGGTAATGTTTTTATTGGGTTTCAAAAATGCCACGTCTGAGTAATAATGATCGCAACCAAGCTTTGGGTATGTTGAGAGCAGGCATATCAACCAGAGAAGTTGCTCGACTATTCAATTGCCATCAAAGTACTGTTGTACGCCTAAGACAGAGGTTTCAAACCACGAACGATGTGTCCGATCGTCCTCGGCCAGGACAACCAAGAGTAACAACCGACCAACAAGATCGTCATATCCGGTTACAACATTTATGCAACCGGTTCAAAACAGCTGCATCAACTGCTAGGGAAACTCCAGGAAGACACAATCCCCGGATCAGTTCAGTAACAGTGCATCGCAGACTGCGTGAAAATGGCCTACGTGTAAGACGACCATTCAGAGGACCACTGCTTACACCGCGACATCGCCAACAACGTTTAGCATGGGCTAGAACCCATTTGCAATGGACAAGGCAAAGATGGCAGGAAGTGTTGTTTTTTGGACGAATCCCGTTTCTGTATTTCGAATGCATACGGTCGAATAAGGGTTTGGAGACGTCAAAATGAAAGACTTGCCGCTTGCTGCATTAATGAGGTAGACCGATGGGGTGGCGCAAATGTTATGATTTGGGCAGCTGTATCATTCCGTTACAAGTTTCCACTTAACTTCTGTGACCGATCTATTACCGGACAACGCTATAGAGATGAAACCCTGGCTCCTTATGTTGTTCCAATGTTTCAAGCCCATCAAGATTATTTGAGGATCTTCCAGCAAGATAACGCGCGTCCACACACAGCAAGGGTTTCAATGAACTTTTTGCAAGCACAGAATGTCAACTGTATGCACTGGCCATCACTATCACTGGATATGGCACCAATAGGCATGTTTGGGATGCATTAGGAAGACGTGTAGATAACCGTCCCGTCAAGCCGACTACTGGGGCCACCTTACGTCAGGCATTATTAGAGGAGTGGAACAATATGCCCCCGAGAGTTATTCAAAACATTATTCTTTCAATGCGTCGCCGTTGTGTTGCCTTTATCACCGCAAGAGGTGGACATACGAAGTACTGAACTTTGAAATCGAGGGTATCTGTGTTTCAATCATAAAGTGACGTCCCAAAAAAGAAACTGTGTTTCAAACTTGTTCTCATCTGTTAGAGTGTTTATTGTTGTTATTGTTTGACGTATTTATATATGTTGTCAAATTACTCATTAAAATAAATATTTAAAGAAAAAAGTGATGCGTTTCTAATGATGGTCAGTATATATTCCGAGTTTTTCTGTGAAATATTTCTTTCATCCGATTTATACAGATTATGCAAATTAGGCAGATTTTGATAAACGATCACATTTCAATCTTCTCCTCTGAAACCGCTGAACCAAATTAAACCAAACCTGGCAGGAATGGTCCCTGGGTGGTCCCTTTCAAAATTGTGTCCATCAGTCCCGCCCTCCTTTCAAGATGGCTGATGTTACTAAAAATAGAAATTTCAATTGTCCATTGCTGCTTTAGTATAAGTCAAAATGAGCTCAAATTTTAACTGCAGCTACATGGCAA
>MJUT01028081.1:430366-442375 GCA_002080005.1 Gigantidas platifrons | reverse complement strand
TACTGGGGAAAGTGGTAAAAAATATTGATTTTCTTTATTTTTACTCATAAAAAGTTAAAATTATATCTTGTTAAAGATTATTTTCAAGTTTGAACATTTAAAAACGATCAACAAATACCTTTGCAACACGACGACTCGTTGTACTTTCCTGTCGAAATGTGATGGGATTTAGATGCATCTTACGACTGGTTGCCGAAATGAAAATGCCTAAGTACCCACGAATCGCTATATTTGAAGGTACCAGTTATTAGGTTAAGGTCATGTCTATGAGTAAACAAGTCGGCGACTATTTTTGCACGAAAATAAAAGAAAATGATCACATTAACGATTCAAAATTTTCGTCGAGTCCTTCAGAAAAGGTACTTAGCTACACTTCGCTACTTTCAAATTCACTAGACCAATCGGGCCACCAGCAACACCATACAACTAGACCGATAGAATTTTTACTAGACACGGGCTTCGGACTACCGCTTAACGTCGAACACTGTTAGTATAAGTCAAAATGAGCTCAAATTTTAACTGCAGCTACATGGCAATGAGTAGTTTAACATATATTTTCCTTTCAGCTGATTTATACCGATTTATTTAGGCATATTTTGATAAAAGATCACATTTAAATCTTCTCCTCTGAAACCGCTGAACCAAATTAAACCAAACCTGACAGGAATGGTGCCTGGGTGGGTCCCTTTCAAAATTGTGTCCGACAGTCCTATCCTCCATTCAAGATGGCTGCTTTTACTAAAAATAGAAATTTCTTCAATTGTCCATTGCTGCTTTAGTATAAGTCAAAATGAGCTCAAATTTTAACTGCAGCTACATGGCAAGGAGTAGTTTAACATATATTACGGGTTTTTCTGTGAAATTTTTCTGTCAGCCGATTTATTCCGATTATGCAAATTAGGCATATTTTGTCCTCTTCGTCCTTCATTTCAAAAACTATAAGAGATAGATGTTAAATTCAAACTGCATACATGTTCAGCATGTTAAGATCTACCTACCCTGCAATTTTGAAATAAATCTGATTACCCATCTTGGAGTTATTGCCCTTTTTTCATCAAATTTTTAAAATTTTAATACTTTTCGTCTTATATTTCAAAAACTATAAGAGATAGAGGTTAAGTTTAATTGCAAAAATGTGCAGCATGTCAAGATCTATCTACCCTGCCATTTTGAAGTAAATCCCATTACCCATTTTGGAGTTATTGCCCCTTTTTCATTAAATTTTTAAAATTTTAATACTTTTCGTCTTATATTTCAAAAACTATAAGAGATAGATGTTAAGTTTAAACTGCAAACATGTTCAGTATGTCAAGATCTATCGACCAAGATGGTCCCCACAGCCGAACTTAGCTTAACATAGAACCCTATGGGAAATTCACATAAAAATCTTCTTGTCTGGAATCAGTTGCTCAACTGGAACCAAACTTTGATAAAATATTCATTGGATGTCCTCTTCCAAAATGGTGTCTGGTGGTCCCGCCCTCTGACTAAGATGGCTGCACAGCTGAACTTAGTTTAACATAGGACCCTATGGGAAATTCACATAAAAACCATCTTGTCTGGAACCAGTAGCTCAATTAGAACCAAAGTTTGATGGAATAGTCATTCGATGGTCCTTTTCCAAATTGTGTCCGGCAGTCACGCTCTCCCACCAAGATGGCCACCACAGTGCAGTTGCGTTGTTATTGAAAGCAGCTTTGATCCAGGTGAGCGATTACAGGCTCCTGGGAGCCTCTGGTTTGTACTTCCAGTTCGCTAAGTTTTTGGTTTCTGAATGATAACTTGTGAACGAAATGTCAGATTGAAGTTAGGTGTGGTATGTAAGTGTATCTTAGGAGTATCTAGGTCAAGTTCGATAATGATGATTTTTCGACAATTTTTACCAGAATTTAGCTGCAATAATGTAGCTCCTGTGACAAACTTGTGTCTAGGCGGAGCTACAAAGCGGTCCAATTCGTCACAATGGAGCAAAAAAAATTGCAGTTGAAGATAAAAATTCACTATTTACGCTTCAAACATTTCATTATAACTATTACTGATGATCCCAGTCCTTGTTAAATCGGTTAAAAAAGTAGCAACAACCTTGTTCAAATTTATCTAATGTTCACCATAACCGGAAACTACGGAAGGCGGAGCTTGTCTAAATATGGTCTTTTTACTAAGATATTTAGTATATTTACTACGGCTGATGTAAACATTCATGCCTCAAATCGCCAAATATGGCATCCAAAAAATACCAAAGTGAAGCTTTGACCGGAAAATGACCACAAATGACGAAATTCAAAATGTAGTTGGTAAACAAATTTTTATTTTGTAGGAATTACATTCTAAAATACTGGTAGGTGATAAAAACTTGTTATAATAGTGGACAAAAGGAAAGGTTATGTCTTATTATTGATAAATGCAGGTGTCAGAAACTCTGTAAGCGAGCGCAAAGAATCTCGGCGGCTGCTCCATTACGTGTAATGGCATCCCGTTAAAACCCTTGCGAGTAAGCGGGCATTTAGGGTTTTATTATTAGAACTAACCAGAATTATGCCCCATCACGAATAGGTTTCCGGATGATAACATGCAAATGAAAAGTCAGATTGAAGCTAGGTGTAGTATGTATCTGTATCTTATGAATATCTAGGTCGAGTTTGATAATGATGATTTTTCAACGATTCATACCAGAGTTATACCCCTTTTTGCACTGTAAATTTGCTAAGCTTTTTGTTTCCGGATAACCTGTGAGCGAAAAGTCAGATTGAAGCTAGATGTGGTATGTAAGTGTATCTTATGAATATCTAGGTCAAGTTTGATAATGACGATTTTTCAACAATTTTTCCAGAGTTATGCCCCTTTTTGTACTTCAAATATGATGAATTTTCCGGATGGTAACTTGTGAGCAAAAAGTCAGATGTGTGGTATGCCTTATTGACACTTCTTACTGAAGTTATTACAGAATAATTTCAATATTTGAATTTGCAAAGTAACCTTGGCATTGGGGGACGTTTGGCCAATTGACTTTTATTGAAATTCAAAAAATAATAAATTAAAAACATGTCCCATTTACTTGTGGCTGATTCAACTTAAGACTTTTTATCCTGCTATTGTGTACTCTGAGTACAAATAAAGGGGGCGAAATAAACTTCAGTGTTATTTAGTCATGGACCAAATAAAGCTTTTCTGGTACCCGATTCACGTAGAGCGACAGAAAGAAACAGTAACAGTATTAGCGTGGACTTCACAGAGGACACCATTGAAAACGAATAGAACGATGCTTATTTCAGCTATTTTCAGACAATTTGGCAGTTGCTTTTGATATTTTGACATTGCAGGATAAACATTATACGTACATTTTCGGTAAATATAAAATCAATTTGCATTTGCTGCGAAACAGACCAGAAAAACTCACCAAAGGCTGACTTTTCTACCTATTTCTAAAGCTCGTACAAATAAATTTTATATTTTCTGACAATGTACGTATATTATATATATTAGTATTGTTAACATAGCATTAAAATTGGCATTATCTTTTCAGGAATTATTCAAAGAGTTGATGCAGAGAATATATTAATTAATGAATCCATCGGTAGTTTTCTAGTCCGAGTCAGTGAAAAAGTCTGGGGTTATACGATCTCCTACCGAGCAGTAGATAGATGTAAACATTTCCTTGTGGATACCTCGGACGGGTACCTGTTTTTTGGAACAAATAAAATCAAACATGCCACTTTAGCAGATCTTGTTTTATATCATGTGGTAAGAATAATTTTTAACAGGGGCATATGTTGTCGTGATCTTATCATAGTTTGATTTCATTTGTCAATGCTATCATTACCTATCTCCATCAAAGTGATAGAATTGGACGTTTATTTTATTTCCATTGATTGATCGTATGGTATTTGGATCTATTACTACCTGTGCCCATCAGTGCCTATCACCACTAAAGTTGTGAGTTCGATACAACATTATGTGCTAAAGTTTGTCAGTGACTTACGACAGGTCGATGGTTTTCTCCGGGTACTTCGGTTTCCCCCACCAATGAAACTGACTGCCAAGATATAACTGAAATATTGTTGAAAGTGGCATTAAACACCATAACCCCATAGTTGGATTTCATTTGTCTATGCAATCGCCACCAAGAGGTTTGAGTTGGACTTTTATTTTATTTCCATTGATTGATTGATTGATTGTTGTTTATTTATTGTCAAGTTTACAGTATTTCATCCACTGATTATTCATAATAAAACATGTTTACTAACAGTAAATCATATATGTTAAAGTTGCTGTCATACAATATGATTTCTGTTATTGAATCTTCTCCTCTGAAACCTCTTGTCCAAATGAACCGAAACTTATGGAAGGTCCTCTATAAATATTGCTCATTACGTCTCGATCCGTTAACAAACATGGCCATCATAGGCAATTATTGCTTCTGATTGATCAGTTTGATAAAAAAAATCTTCTCCTCTGAAACCGCTTGGCCAAATAAACCAAAACTTGGTAGGAAGCATCTATGGAAGATCCTCTATAAAGATTGCTCAAATTTCGTCCTGCTCCATTAACAAACATGGCCGTCATAGACAATTATTGCTTCTGATTGATCAGTTTGATAAACAAATCTTCTCCTCTGAAACCGCTTGGCCAAATAAACCAAAACTTGGTAGGAAGCATCTATGGAAGGTCCTCTATAAAGATTGCTCAAATTTCGTCCAGCTCCATTAACAAACATGGCCGTCATAGGCAATTCTTGTTTCTGGTTTGTAAATTTTTATAAATCTTCTCCTCTGAAACTGACCAAGTGAACCGAAATTTGGTAGGAAGCATCTATGGAAGGTCCTCTATAAAGATTGCTCATTTTGTCCCGATCCGTTAACAAACATGTCCGCCATATGCAATTCGTCTTTGTTAAAACAAAATGAACACAAATGAACTTGATCTCATTTTCCTACAAAATATTGAAATGTTATTAGTATTAAATGTTTTCTATTTGAAAAAGAAATGACTAGATATATATTATATGATGGTTTTGTATTACAGAATAATCCAATAACAGTAGCTGGCCACGAGAAGTTAATCAAACCAATTGGACAGGTTAAATCTCCACCTGATTATTTTGACTTATTTAAAAACAGGAAGACAGAATTTACATCTTTGTGAACAGAATTATATTTGATTTTACCTTTCAAACCAAGCAACACAACAGAATTTCAGAAATATACTGCAAACCTGCATGGTTGACATATGGAAGATGTTCTTGAAATGGAAATAAGCTAGAGATACAGTATTTCAGTGCTTTTTTAAATTATTTATTATCAAAATGGACTGCATTTCAAAATTGTCTTTGGGGGATGATAAAAGAAAGCTGATAGTTAAAAAAATTAGATCAGTTTACTAATATCAATGTATGGATGTCAAGCAGAATGAATTAAGATAAAAAAAAATAAAATTAAAATGTTATTATTTTTTGCTTTCGGGTAAAACACAATAAAGGGCAATGCAGTGTTGCAGCAGCAAAGTACTGTTATTCTTAAAAACAACATGTTTTCTATGATCTATTATGTCTGAAGTTTGTATGATGTTAAGATTACTCATATTTACCTGCTAGTTCTCTTTTTAATTAACATTTTTTTCACAAGATTATAGTTACATGGTTTTTTTTAGTGTCCGTAACCATATTTTCTGTTCTGCAGTTTTTATTCTGTCTACTGGTCGGGGAGTAGTTCTCGCCATTTTTTACATTTTTTATCCAATATTTTTAAAATACAGTCGAGAAACCTTTGTTTCACCCCATTATTATTTTGCATGAACCATAATGATTTACCTACGAAATGGATTTTCATAAAGGAGAGTGCACGCTGATCTGGGATCCATTATTACGATGTTGCGTTTTTTAACAGAAAATGGCCGCAACAGAAGCAATTCTCGCCAACTTTCAAAAAATATTGTTTTTGTGAAGCTAAAGCATCAAAAGGAAAGAAAAACGACATTTTAGAAAATTAAAACCCTTTCTTAAAAAGTTAACAGGTTTTTGCGTTAGTTTGTAGAAAACTCTTATAATATTATTCATCGCTGTTTTAAAGGCTCTCATGCCATCCCCACGCCGCTCCGCCATTCCATAAAATACATCCTTTTCAACAGTGGTTTACCTGATAATTTTCATTTTATTGATGAAAAGTAATAATTCCAGCTTTTCTAGAATTAATTTTAATATTTTGTTCATGTTTTATGCCCAATGTGATAATATAGGATCCATGTATAAATTAGCGGTCAAGGTAATTGATGACGTAAACAGTGCATGCGCAGGCGGCCATTTGCATCCACATGGAATCTATTTTTTTTCTGCAACCGTGAGTATTTTGGATTGTAGGGATGAGTAATAAGGCAAAGTGAGACACTTTTTAGAAAGATCTTAAAGATTTGTAGAGATATATTGGAAATATGGTGTCACTAGATTCTCCGATGATCATACCATGTGTTTTTCTATTTTAAGAGTACCAACACACGTGACCCCCTGTTGATGTTATGACAGAATGTGGAGTGCAGTAGGGTTTTTATCCAATTTTAACGATATTTCACAATGCAATTCGATAAAAATTAATACGAAGGATTGGTACGACGTTCTTTAATGATGGTGAAAAAATTAGACGAAAATTCGCGAGCGATCACGCTAAATGAGACAGTTGGCGAGAACTACTCCCCGACCAGTACAATTGTTCATATTTTGACTGATTATAACTACTCTGTGTATTTTACATCTTCAAACATGAAATTATCAATCTTTTGACTGTTTTCTAGAAGATTTTTTTACTGGTTACAGACCCTACAGATTTCTGATAGAAACATACCTTTTGGATAAAGCCTGATAATTTCTCCAATTGATGTCCGATTTTCATGAATTTGGTATCAAAATTAATCCTGATTAATTTTTCTAAAGATTTATATTAAAATAGTTATGTTGTTTTCCTATTTTGAAAAGTAAATTTTGGTGTAAAAATAAACAAATTTCAAGTGCAACAGCATAACGCCTTATTTGTGCAAATTTTTTGGTACCCTTTTGCTTGTTACTCAAAAACTATGAGAGATATCTTCTTGAAATTTTGTATGCAACTTCGGTGTTTTACCGTCCAAAACATGATATTAGAGTGATACCTTTAAATTCAATGGAAGTATGTTAATATTGCACATAACACACTGCTTTTGAGTATGAGCCCTATATTGTGTTTCAGCCGTTTGTAATAATTATATTTTAACAGGTAAATGATACCTATAATAAAGCATAGACTTAAAAACAGGGTAAATTTTAGAAGATATTTGTGTATATGTCAGGAGCAAGTGCTATGTAGTTATATTAAGATGTTGTATGATTTGAAAGGTTTTTCATTGGTTAGTGCTTTTGTTGCCTATAATCAACTGATGGTTGTATGCAATTTTTGTTTTTGTTTTATGCAAATTCTAATTTTACATTTAAGTTTCATTTTTTCTGTTATTCTATGCAAAATCTGAACTTCTGTTAACAAATTTATTTTGTACTTTATTTAGATCTTGATATATATTCTTTCATATGTTTTCATTTGATATTAAGAAAATACATTGTATGGATGAAAATTAAAACTTTCAACAAAGGGGTTTGTTAGAATTATAAGTATGCAATTCATATTGTTATTTCTATATTGATTGTTGTAGTACAACTATAGAAAAAAAGAAATGTCAGAATTTTTATTTTAGTATTTAAGTAAAAATCACAGTATTGTAGAAGTACCGGTATTCCACCTCAGATTATGAATTAATTGGGGTTTTTTAGTGCCATTTTAGATTATGAATTAATTAAATTTACACAACTGAGTTTACAATTTTATATAGTTTGACTACAGATTTATTTGATACAAAACCAAAATACTGTTGAGTTTTGTGTACCCGATAATTTTGTGTGTTTTAAATGCTTCTTACATACACATAACCATTGGATTATTTTTACATATGTAAAAGCAGTACTGATATTCTTTCTCGTGCAATATTGATGTTATATATGTATAGTATTGTAAGTATTATATAGATATAGATGCAATTTATTTAAACATATTCAAATTCATAAACAGCTTATTGGTTTTTTTTCAGTCATCAACACTTTCAAAACATTAATTTAGTTTTCAGAATTTATTTACAAGGCATGTTGAATATTTCATGCTTCAAAATAGGTTATGCTTTTAATTTAATTTTATATTGTATGCAGCAAAATGGAGGTAGTTTCGAAAGATTTTTGAAAATGATGTTGTAATTTATCTCGACATTAGTGAATAGTTATGACAATTGAGATTCAATACTTAATCACGTATTGGACGGGAGTTTTTAGACTCAAATTTGTGTTTGAAATAGGTGCACAGATAAAGTTTGAAGTAAATATTTGACCTTATAAACACACATTATGTGTACCTGCATATAACTTGTTGTGCCATATTATTTTCTGCACTAGACAATTGGGAAGATTATTAGTATAATTTTAAATAGGTATTTAAAAGGGGGTAAAGTTACCGTTGAAAGTAAAACACTTTTGACCGAATATGATACAGTGAAACCTGTCTAAACCAAACCTCCTTGGGACAAAATTTTGTAGTCAGTTTATACAAGTTCAGGGGCGGATCCAGGATTTCAAGCTAAGGGGGGGCACACTTAAAAAAATCGTGCCGAGCGGAGGGAAGCGCGAACATTTTTGGTGTATTTCGTGTGAAAAATCACGATTTTACGAGAGAGAAAAAAAATCTTATTTTTTTCAATTTTAGGGGGAGCACGCGCCGGGTAAACAAACCCCCCCTGGATCCACCCCTGAAGTTAAATTAACAAAATGTCTTACATTGGGACTTCATGTAAAGTTCAGTGTTAAGTTTCACTGTACATAATTTAAAAAAAATAATCTTTTTTAAATTCTATGATTTTTTTTGGTTAAAAAATATTGAGTCAAATTTTATTGTATCCATTGTCAGCTTGTTCAAGAATCTCATGTTTACAATATGCTTATTATTATTATTATTATTGTACATAATACATTTGTTTGAATGTGTCACATGCTATTAATACGTATGGGATGGTTATAGCTTTACTATATAATTGTAATAATTTCTGTGATTCATATACTAGTCTTATCAAGGTAGTTTGCCTCATGTATAATTATATTACCAGATCTAAAAAAGGAGAATGTATACCAGTAATATAACACTAAATTGACCATTTGCACAATTCTGACTTTGATTCTAAAATTATACGTTTCACAGAAGTTATTTCCTTTTAAAGCAAGCAAAAGTTCAATGAAAATAACATATATATATTTTCTCAATAATCTGTACAAAACTTTTAATGTTGTAACAACTTGTGAATTTTCTATTGCTATGAAATTATCCTCTGATTTTTTACGAGGTTCAAATATCTACAAATTATTAGAAAATTATACTCAGATTTGTTGTCCTTTCCACATTGCTCTTGCTAGACTGGACAAGGGAAATAACTTGTAGGAAAAAGATATAAAAACATATAATTTTAGAATCAAATGGGGGAAAGTACCTATGGTCTATTATTTGGATACAATACAGTCAGAAACATAGCATGATAAATCACTGATAGATGTATCACTCTTCTTAGTGATACTGATATATCTTTTGGTCTGTTTAATATATTTACTTATTTTGATATGCCTTTTGGGCGATGGTAAGTAACACAATAAAGGTAAAAGAAATATTGAAGATATATTTAATAGAACAAAAGATATATCCAAATCACCAAGATGAGTGATGTATATCACAGTGATTTATAACGCTATGTCTCTGACTGTACTGTAGTTCTACCTAAGTTTCATAATTTGTCAGAGCACCTGGTGTAGTCACAGATGTTGTAATTGGTAATAGTTTATTGGCCTTTAATTATTGATTTAACAAAAATTGGTATTTGAATATTTGTAGACATCTATCTAACGTTGGATAAAATAAAAGAGTAATAATGTTAAAGATTTAAGGTGTTTAACTGAATAGTTTGATTGCAGACGTTAGGTTTGAATATGAAGCATTTTTTTTTTTTTTTTTTTTTTGGACCACCACGATATAACTGAAATATTGTTGAAAGTTGCATTAACACCATCAAACAAACAAAAACAACAAAAAAACAATATTTTTTTGGCTGAAATACTATTTGTATGTTGTATTCTGATAATTTGATTCACTCCACAAATTGGATCAGTTTTGCGGTTACACCTCGGAGAGAGATGATAAAAAAATCCTTGTTGACTTTAATTGCTATCAAATTATTTCTTTATATTTCTATTAGATTAAATCATGTATAAATTATATTTATAAAATATATTGTTGTCAAAGATATATACATATCATTAAGTTAGTTTTTTAAAGATCATTAAAGTAATATGAAAGGCGAATATCGTGGAATTTTTGGATTAAATATTTTTACTTAATATGCCACTTAATTTAACTAAAATCAACTGCATAACATTAAAAATCTGCTCAAAAGCAGAATTTATGAGCAAATTGCAAAATATTTGACAGCAGATAATTCTGTTGTGCACAACAGTAATGCAAATGATATGTGCGTGACCCAAGATTTGAACTCTTTTGGGCAGATTGTATAACAGGTGTGTTCTATTTGTGTTTAAATTATCTCCCTTTTTGAAACCTGGCTGTCAAAAGTAGACATTTATTTTTATGTTGATATGTTTTATTGATATATTTTGTAATGATAAGGCTATATGTAATATATTTATCGTATTTAAACATTGACAAACTTCTGCAAATAAAATTTGTTCAGAAATTTGCAGAATTAAAATAATAACCATACCATTGTCAAGGTGACGAATATTTTATATAATACTTAATGTTTACATTTTCAACTAGTTCAAGGAAGCATTGGCTATTAACAGTATGGCCTACTTAGAATAAAGATATATAAAAGTATGGCCTACTTAGTATATCTTTCATGTTTGAAATATAAAAAAGTATAACTTTTGATCCTCTGTCTGTCTGTCTGTGAACTTTTTGCTTGGCAACCACCAAGCGAGACATATCCAAACACGCTCCTGTTACAGAAAGTGATTGAATTAGTTGACGATGGATACAAAATGAGATTTAGACATGTCCAGGTTTGTTCCACTCGGATTCGAGCTTATGGCAATAGGAATTAAGGCTAATAAGTTTTCAATACTTTATATGGTCAACAAAAGGCATGATATAATTGTTATAACAGAACATGAAAATCAACAATTGTAAAGGCTTCAAATAAATACTGCACACAAAAAATAGATGCAAAAACGACTAAAATACCAATATCAAAAATAACCTAGGTAGCACTGAGGTTCAAATGTAAAAAATCAACCCAGAAAAACAGGATGTGGTGAGCAGCTAACAAAAAGTTTATATTTTAAAGCATTCTGGATTTTTAAAGCCAAAAATTAATAAAATTTAGTCTTCCATATTAAGCTATCCCAAAAACAAATAGATTGGGTACTACTCCTATAGAAACATGATCAAAAGTTATACTAAGTAGGCCATATTGTTAATAGTCAATGATTCCTTGAACAAGTTGGAAATGTAAACATTATATAAAACATTCGTCGCCTTGACAATGGTATGGTTATTATTTTAATTCTGCAAATTTCTTAACAAATTTTATTTGAAGAAGGTTGTCAATGTTTAAATACGATAAATATATTACAAATAGTCTTATCATTACAAAATATATACAAAAAAAAAACATATCAACATAAAAATAAATGTCTACTTTTGACAGCCAGGTTTCAAAAAGGGGGATAATTGAAATGCAAATCGAACACATCCGTTTACCGTATTTACTGGTGTATAATGCACGGAATTTTACCCATATTATTTATTTTGTAGGAGGGATGCGCATTATAGACCGGAAAATTACATGTTGGCCATATTTTTTTTGTCCGTTTTTTTTTTTAAAGTCGTCCGTTTTGTATTTTTATATTTGACACTATCCCACAAAAATAATAAATTAAATAAAATGAGCCTA
>MJUT01028081.1:377736-425849 GCA_002080005.1 Gigantidas platifrons | reverse complement strand
GACAATTCTAACCAGAGTTACTCCCCTTTTTTTTACTTCAAAATGGTCCTTGGATGGTCCCCTTTCAGAATTATTAGTGATACAGGCTCCCCTGACCCTCTAGTTTACAGTAGTTTCAAAATTTAATCTTACGATGTAACCTTGGCGTCAGGGGACCAGTGGCCAACAGCCTTTTTTTTAATTAGATTGGATATCTTGTTTAATTCATACGAAAACCATTTTAAAAGACAAAAGGAATATTCCATATAAATATCATCCTAATACATTTTTTGTACTGTTAAATTTATTGCACACAAAAAAGTGTTCTTAGTGAATAAAAAAACATCTATTTAACTCTTAGTGTATTGTTTTGTTTTCATTTAGAAACAATTTGTTATTTCATGTGAATTTTAACTAAATTTCAACCTTTTCAGACATTACAGTCAAACCTGTATTAAGAGGTCACATTTGGGACAAAGAGTAAGTGGCTTCATAAGACAGGTAACCTCTTAAAAGAGGTTCAATTCATATGAAATTTTCTATGATAGGGCAAGAAAAATGTGACCTTTTAGTACAGAGGAGTGCTTAATAGAGGTGGCTGCATGGATAGGGTTGACTGTATATCAAATGTCTTGTTTTATAAATACCCGATGCAAGTTATCTGTATATTGTAACAAGACCTTGTGTTCAGAGAGCTTCGGATAATTCAAAACTAATCAGAATTTTTTAATTCCAAAAACACACGAAACATGACATTTCATTTCCTACAATGTACAATGTTGAATGTTTCTTATGTCAAATACTACTTTAATATCATAACAAAAATTAATTTAACAAAACTTTTTAATCGACATAATAAAACAAATTTCACAATATTTTACATTTGACAGAAGTATAACAATTCCATTTAAACATGATTCCATCACAAATTTATATTGTCTAAACAAATGTTGTACGTAAATTTTCTCATCATAAGTTCTGTATTAATTTTATAAAGCTTTTTTTTTCTCTCATATAAATTTTATGTATATTATTTTTCAAACAATAGAATTTTTTAGTTTTGTATGATGTTTTTTTCGTTACTCAAATTTCAGCATGTGATGCTGTATTTGATTGAATGTTCAATTGTTTTGGTATTAATATATGTATGGAATGCTTAAGATAGCTGATATATTTGAATTACTTTTTTATAGTCACACCTGTATTAAGAGGTCACATTTGGGACAAAGAAAAAGTGATCTTTTAAGACAGGTGACCTCTTAAGAGGTTAAATTCATATAAAATTTTCAATGATTGAACAAGAAAAAGGTGACCTTTTAATACAGGTGACTGCTTGATAGAAATGACCTCATGGACAGGTTTGACTGTATATAATTTAGCTATTAAGTTTATTTTAGGTATTCTTAATTCCTTCTACAGCAACCCTTTGAATGGCTTTGAAATGTGTCCTTTGTTTGTTTGGCATCATGGGAAGATGTGTAAACTTTAAAGGCTGCCTCCTTATTGTATGGAGATTTTACTAAATGTATCTTAACATGTGTAGATCCTGGTAATAGTTTGTCACCATGGAGACCTGTTCACCATTTTTAATGTTTGTAGCTCACACATGTATATTGAGATGTACCAATATTTGCATGCTTGCTTCATACCATGTTAAGATATTCCAAGTTTAAATGCTATTTTCTGAGCATGAAATGTTTACACTGAATGCTAATTTTTCAGATGCGCAAACTTCAAATGGTTGTTTCTAAGCATTGAATATGTGAAAGTTATCATTATGTTTTTTTCCAGTTATCCCCCTTTCCTTACACAATCCTTTTAAATTTGAACATCTTTGAGATAAATTTTAGTAAATGTCAGGATTGTATGAAATTCCTTACAAGTAAGGAGACAGAAGTTCAATACGTATACAAAGACCATATGAACAACCTTTCTTTTGAAACATATTTTAAGTGTATTTTGAAGGGGGAAAAAATGTTGATTCCAATAAACCTAAGGAAAAAGTGGGAATTGGGAAGTAAGAAAATTACGATTAAAGTGAGAATTAAGATTTGATTTAAGGTATTGATGGTTATTCTGTTCTAGGAATTAATGTGTATATATAATATATATTGCTGTTTCTTATATTACTATTACAACTGTGCTCACTGTGTTCAGATAAATATATCAATATATATGTCAAATAAACTGTTATTTATTTATATGTCTTGTTTATACTATCCAATCTTTTGGGACATAAGGAGTGACCTCTCAATGGAGATTGTCAGGTTATTATAAAGAAAACCTGACCACGAACCATAATGAGTGCACCCTTACTGCATGTTAAAGATTTCTTTTTAGCCCACCTTGCCAAAGGCAATGTCAGCTTTTGCCATCATTTGGCATCCGTCATCCGTTAACTTTTCACATTTTATTCTTCTCCTCTGAAACCCCTCAGCTAAATGAACTGAAATTTGGTAGGAAACATTTATGGAAGGTCCTCTATTAAGATTGCTCATTTTGTTCCGATCCATTAACAAACATGGCCGCCACAGGCCATTCTTGTTTCTAATTGGTCGATTTCTAAAAATCTTCTTCCCTGAAACTTCTTGGCCAATTGAACCGAAACTTGGTAGGAAGCATCGATGGAAGGTCCTCTATAAAGATTGCTAATTTCATCCCGATCTGTTTACAAACATGGCTGCCATAGGCAATTCTTATTTCTGGTTGGTTGATTTCTAAAAATCTTCTTTTCTGAAACTGCTTAGCCAAATGAACCGAAACTTGGTGGGAAGAACCTATGAAAGGTTCTGTATTAACTTTCCTCAAAGCAGAATGAATGGTGAGCGACACAGGCTCAACCCACTGATACTCTAGTTTATATTTGCAGTCAAATCGGTTGTCAACTCAGACTTAAAAATTTGTATTTGCTGCTTCTCCTCTAAGCACACAGCATTAAGGAGCAAGAGCCAAGACTGGTTGGCATGGAATCGGGTAGAGCGGAGCGAGATGTCTACCTGTGGACTGTTGTTAGCTCACTTTGCCAAAGGCAATGGCCCTTTCAATCTGATTAAAATCATATTCTCACCTTGCTCCCGTTTTCTGATATGTTGCTGCATTGAGAAAACGGGAGCAAGATGAGAATATGATTTTAATCAGATTGTGGCCCTTTTACCATCACTTGGCGTCCGTCGTCCGTTATATTTTCACATTTTAATCTTCTCCTCTGAAACCCCTCCGCTAAATGAAGTGAAATTTGGTAGGAAGCATCTATTTAAGGATCTATCTAATGATTGCTTTTTTTGTCCCGATCCATTAACAAACATGGCCACCATAGGCAATTCTTGTTTCTGATTGGCCGATTTAAAAAAATCTTCTCCTCTAAAACCGTTTGGCCAAATGAATCGAAACTTGGTAGGAAGCATCTATGGCATGTCCTCTATAAAAATTGCTCATATCATCCCGATCCGTTAACAAACATGGCCGCCACAGACAATTCTTGTTTCTGATTGGTTGATTTCTAAAAAATCTTCTCTGAAACCACTTGGCCAAATGAACCGAAACTGGATAGGAAGCATCCTTGGAAGGGCCTCTATAAAGATTGCTCATTTCGTCCCGATCCGTTATCAAACATGGCCGCCACATGGTAGGAACCATCTATGGCATGTCCTCTATAAAGATTGCTCATTTCGTCCCGATCCGTTAACAAACATGGCCGCCACAGGCCATTCTTGTTTCTGATTGGTTGATTTCTAAAAAATCTTCTTCTTTGAAACCACTTGGCCAAATGAACGGAAACTTGTTAGGAAGCATCTATGGCAGGTCCTCTATAAAAATTGCTCATTTCGTCCCGATCCGTTATCAAACATGGCCGCCACAGACAATTCTTGTTTCTGATTGGTTGATTTCTGAAAAATCTTCTCCTCTGTAACCGCTTGGCCAAATGAATCGAAACTTGGTAGGAATCATCCTTGGTAAGGTCTTTTATAAAGATTGCTAATTTTGTTCCGATCCGTTAACAAACATGGCCACCAAAGGCAATTCTTGTTTCTGATTGGTTGATTTCTAAAAATCTTCTCTGAAACCGCTTTGCCAAATATCTTCTTCTCTGTAACAGCTTAGCCAAATGACCAAAACTTGGTGGGAAGCACCTATGGAAGGTTCTGTATTTAGTTTCCTCAAAGCAGAATGAAAGGTGAGCAACACAGGCTCAGCCCACTGAGACTAGTTTCAGTCAGCTGCTAACACGATAAAAATCTAACTAAGCGTATTGGCCTAGTATAAACGAACATCATCATTATCTCATCGAATGTAACTTACCATGATATACCAGGAGCTCAAAAAAAAAACTAACCCACTTTACCTATCAGATGTACATGGCTGGACACCAAATAATTGTAAAACATATTACATCTATTTTAAGGGCTGATATAAAAAATAACTAGGAAAACTGATATAACAAGGATGTTTGGTTTTTATTCTTTCTTCATTGTAGAAAGCACCCAATATTGTGAATACATGAGTTTTTCTTCAATTCAACAAAACAACATTATATAAACATGTGACATTTTGTGAAAAATATTCTCTATAAATAAAACAAGTAACAGCTGGATATATAAATGGAAGTTGTTGTCTGATATTGAATGAGTACTTGGTTTCATTTTTAAATGAAACAAACAATTTCACAACATTCAAACAATTGGCACATTCAATAGCTATGTGTTTCTAATTTGTCTACAATCTCGTTCTCTCTCTTCCTGTCTCTCCCTCACTGTATTCCATGTTATAATATATTCCTTAAGCGACAGCTTGTGATTTATGACCCTTATTTTAAATGCATCCATTAAGGTGAAATGCAATGATTGTGAAATTGACTATTTTCCATAGAATTTGATTTCACATAAAATAAGTTGAAATGCATAAGCAAAAGGCCAGCTATAAGATGTTTTTTTCTTTCTTTTTTTCCTACAACCTGTATCTACTAGTATAGATTATTAGTTCTGCAAGACAAAAATAATCTGAAGAACAAATAAAAGGGGAAGATAATCCAGGTTGAATTTCTTTCCCTTATCTTTCAGAAGTGCTCTTTCAAATATTAAGAAAAGGATTTTGATATGAAATAATATGATTTTACAATAATTAGGAATTATAAATATTATAGAAAACTTACTTAGCATTGCATTTCACCTTATATATCTTGCTAGAATTTTAGACATAAGAATTTACAAAAGGTACACATTAAATACAAACACATGTTATAGTTGTTTATTTCTGGCCTGACAATACAGAAAAAAAACATAACTGTAGTGTACATGATAAGACTATTACTAGAGACATTCTATCATTACTTTGACCTCTTGCTCACTTGTCATAATAAACATATCAACAAAAAATGTAATTATACAATGAAACCATGGCAACAAAATGAAAATACCAGACCAAATTTTAAATTTTCCATTGTACTACAACTAACAATTTTATTTACCAGGGATATCTGATGCAAATGTATGCACAATGGAAAGTAAATAGATGACATATTGAGTTTCATCGTTGTGAAGCAAGCTAAGGACATGTAACTCTATCACAGTAATGTTAAGTCCACATATCATAGTAATTAAATTCCACAATTTCTCATGACAAGTTGAGTCCAAACTTCAGCCATTATAGAATAACTACTCTGCATTCTGAATATCAAAAAAATAAATCATGAGTTACAGAATAATGCCGTAATTCATGAATTCATGATTACAAGAGATGTATTTTTAATTTTCAGAATGCAAAAGTAGTTGTATTGTTTATTCCATAAATTTTACACTTTTGTTTCGAAAAGGAACTTTTTTTCATTGTCAGACGCTCAATGATATTTTTGATTGTGATAACGCTAATACAGTGAACTTACGTAGTGAAATAAACCATTTATTTCACTCAGAAATC
Source organism: Gigantidas platifrons (assembly GCA_002080005.1). Taxonomy (NCBI): domain Eukaryota; kingdom Metazoa; phylum Mollusca; class Bivalvia; order Mytilida; family Modiolidae; genus Gigantidas; species Gigantidas platifrons. Next base: position 419,957 of record MJUT01028081.1, on the reverse strand, counting down.
ACAGTATTTCTTGAGCATCTATGTAATAATAGATCTTAATGAGGACAAGTCATCAAATTGTTCTTAAAAAATGTTCAAGACAATTATGAAAGCCATCTTTCATTTTTATAATATCAGTAAAGACCAATTAAATTTATAACTAGAAAGAACTGTTTAAGATACCTAAAACTTATGTCTCCCCTTAATGTGGCCATCTGTATAACAACCTATCTCGAAAGACAAAAATGTTATGCCCCAGACAAGAAAATACTATTTAAAAAACCATTATTTGAACTTGAGGTCAAAGGTCAGGTCCCACAAAGGTCATTACAGTAGGCGACACACCGCCTTATGGTCATGCACCCACATACCAAATATCATTGACCTATCTCGAAAGACAAAAATGGTATGGCCCGGACAAGAAAATACTATTTAAAAAACAATTATTTGACCTTGAGGTCAAATGTCAAGGTCTCATGAAGGTCATTACGGTATGTGACACACTGCCTTATGGTCATGCACCCACATACCAAATATAATTGACCTATCTGGAAAGACAAAAATGTTATGGTTTGGACAAGCTTCGCTGAGAAGAAGCGGAAGAAAAAATCAGACTAAACAATATGTCTCCCTTCGTTCCAAGGGGAGACATAATTAGTATTACAGTGTTACAGTATTGGGGATTCTTTATTTGAAAATCATCAAGCTATATCGCTCGTCAAAGAATTTGCAAGGATCAAAATTGAAATTGACCTGTATATTATTATCCATACAAATTTAACTACAATAGCCATTTTTTGAAACACCTACTCACTGTATCAGGATCAAATTATTCATAATAAGTAATTGATGCTAAATCATTGGTCAATTATCAATTCTTTCAGAGCATTTTTGACCAATGAAATATTAGGTGCACAGATATCAACAAATTTCCCAGAATGTATTAGTGTCTGAAATATTTGTTTATAGTCAATGAATACACACATACAACATTCCATACATAAATTGACTAATGAAGAATCAACAAAATCATTTATGAACAAACAAAAATGTGTCTAGTTTTCATTTCTACACAATATTTCATTCAAACACTCTCATATCCATACCTAATTAAGTAATTACAGTGATCACATAACGTTTGGCTTGCTGTGCTGCTGATTAACTTAAATTTTAACAAATATCAAAAATTTGAAAGTTCATTAAAAAACGGGATGTTACAATAGGGTTGGGGTTGGGTAATTGACGTTCATCATCACTTTCAGCAATCTGTTAGTTATATCATGACTACCTAACTTATCTGGGGGGAAGGGAAGTCTGGATCAATATAATAAACAGACTGGTGAAACTGCACAATAGGAAAAAAACCCTGCTAAATTAAAATAAAAAAATGCACATATTAAAAACGTTTTTCTAGTCAAATAATTTTGCACCTTAATAGTTGATTTGTCAGGAAGAAATACTGATTTATATACACTTCAATACTGATATGTGATCCATTTGATTTTGTAGAATTAAATTATATCAACCATTTAAGAAATAGTTACCACACAAAAATATACACATCAAGATTTTCCTTTGTCTTTTCAATTGATTTTTACTTAAACTTCTGGTAAAAAAAAATTGAAAATGAAAGTCTTAAAATTTGAGCAAAAAACTTGTCAATGAACAAAGTTAAAACACAAAACAGATGTGAAAATCATCATTCAAGTTATTTTTCATTAGGTCTAAGACCGAAATGAGTATATAACTATATAACTTCACCCAAGGATAAATTTTGGGCATTTACAAAATATAAAACAAATTGCAATGTATTAACACATTTTTTTTGTTAAATTGCACATTTACATTTAGTTAGTAACAGAAAAATAATACAATGAATTGATTAGTTGACAATATGTCATTCACTATTTACTAATAAATGCAACATTTGATTCAAATATTTTAATATTTATAAAAAATAAAATAAATAAGTTTGATGTACAAATATATACAAATAGCTATGTTTTTTTGTTTTAAATCGTACTACCATGAGACTAGGTATATATTCGTATGCAATTATTATGTAACACATTTTTCATTGGCTAATGCACAGCTGACATGTCGTAACTAAGGGTTCTAGTGTGAATGAGTCGCCATATTGGATCCTTGAAATTCAACATGTTAATTAATACAATATGATAAATATTAATTATTAGTATTTTTTTTTCGCAAGACAATGATTATCAGGTCCACATCAGATGAGCTTGAAGAGCAAATCTGATATGGACCTGATAATCCTTGTCGAGCGAAAAATAATACTAATAATTTTGTTATCGATAATTTCACAATTTTAACACAGCTTTGTGATTTTTTTTGTTGTGATTTGACCTTTTTGTTTAATGAAAGGTTTAGTGACGTCACATTAGACTGCGCATGACAAATGACCAACAGCTGATAATTTCTAGTATCACGAGTCGGTGGTCAACTGAACGTTGTTACTAAATTTATCGGGTAGTAAAGATCAAAGGAAACTGTAACAAATTACCGATAAAAATAAATAAAAACATTGCCTACTTTCAAAATAATTTATTGTTAGACTTTATTTGAAATTGAAAAAAAAGTGTACATGTTGTGAAATAATGTCTAGTGCTTAAGTTTTACTCTGAAATTTTCATTTGATGTCATGATTTTCTATGACGTTTATATGCCTCAGTAGACAATATTTTGTGGTATTTTAATTTTTGCAATCCTTAGACTTTAGAATACAAATAACAGTAATGTATTTGATGAGTTGCCGCCCTCAATTGGGGATTTGGCAGTCACAAATATCTGTTTTACTGGCTCTGGTATGGATCGCCAAGTGAAACTGCATCTGTGACCATCAAATCCCCTATTGATGCCTGTTATTTGTTAAGTATGATATTCTTTCTTATTTGCACATTAATGCTATTGAATAAAGCTGAAAGATTTCTTTCAAATTAGCTTAAAATGCAATGCATAATTATAAGAAAAAATAACATTTGTATTAACTAAGGTTTTTCTGACATTTGACGAAAAAAAGAATGATTTATTATTTTAAGGTTACCATGTTCATCTTCATACCATTGCAATTCAAAAATAAAAGTAATTCTATCATAATAATACAGGTTAAATATGGTGTTGATGTGATACATAAAAGTAGTGTGCCTATGAGTTTTTGAACAAAGAAATATGGTGAAGGATTTTATCAGTTCAAAAACAACTTATTCATAGTAGATAGATGTTTATCTATTTTTTTTATCTAAAACATTTAAGACAGTTTAGAACAAGAACACAGTAGTAATAGAAGATTTGACCGTCACAGTCATATCAACACAGATTTTAGAAGATTTGACCGTCACAGTCATATCAACACAGATTTTAAAAGATTTGACCGTCACAGTCATATCAACACAGATTTTATAAGATTTGACCGTCACAGTCATATCAACACAGATTTTAGAAGATTTGACCGTCACAGTCATATCAACACAGATTTTAGAAGATTTGACCGTCACAGTCATATCAACACAGATTTTAGAAGATTTGACTGTCACAGTCATATCAACACAGATTTCAGAAGATTTGACCGTCACAGTCATATCAACACAGATTTTAGAAGATTTTACTGTCACAGTCATATCAACACAGATTTTCATTTTATCTCCTTTAAATTTCAATAATAAATTTAATCGATGATTTGTCATTTTTCCCTTTGATCTTCACACATGATAATATCTGTAATCATGCAACAAGTATGATACAAACATATTATCGTTACTTTCTAACATGACGTTATATTGGCAAATCCTCGATAAATTTACTATGGTTGATATGTTTTGTTCAACATGGACTTCTCGTCTCATCTCACATCTCAGGCTTCACCTTTGATGCGATATTGCTCTGATAAATCCATTATCACAAAACAAATCAACCATAGTATATATTTAAAAAAGACAATAAAAATACAAAAATACACATTCTAATTCTGATGTAACATGAATATGATATTACATAGAGGTCAGAACAAACTTTCAAAATATTTTTTTATAGACATTTATACATATACATGTATATATACAAATATAAATGCAAATTTGAAAAAAAATATTATTGGCACATAAACAGATATCACATGTATAATTCAGGAAAGTTTTGCAGAACAAACATTTAAAAAAATCATTTTAAGAAAAAAATAACATTCAACTTCTGCCCTACTGTTTTGTTATTTTTCCTATATAATGAAATATCATATAGAAAAAAAACTGTTTAATTAACTTTACTGTTTTCTTCATATCAGACCCAAATTCCATATATCTCTAAATCACTTTCAAGAAATAAAAATGAAAAAAGCATAGTCCCCTCAAGTAACTTTTCCATTGAGAGATTGGATCACAGTTATCTCCCTTTAAATAATACTGCCCTTGAAATAATGATAACAGTTATCTCCCTTTAAATAATACTGTCCTTGAAACAATGTGGTATTAAATTACTTTACAAGATTGGTCAGATCTACAAAATTTGTTTCACCATTGAATGTGTGCACCTTAAAGGTCTAAGTCTTTCAAGCAATGTCTTTATTTATGGCTCAAAAGCTCGTTAAAAGTTTTTCAGGTAATGTCTTCTTGTGTTTAAGTAGTGGTATGTTAATTTCAATGGCTGTCTCTTTCACAATGAAGATCATCTTTATTTCTTCAATTCTGACCAGTTTTTGATGTCATGAAAATCCCACAAGAGGAGATGTAATTATCCCTGAGGTCAGTTTTGATTTTGTTGCTGTTCATCATACAACAGGAAGATTTTCATCCTTTTCATTAGTATTATTAGAATTACTATTAGAATCCGCCTGAAAACAAATTATAAGAAATTGAAAGTACTGACTACCTGTATATCAGTAACAGAATGGTTGTTATACATAATAAACCTTAACTGTGTTGATTACAAGATATTGTGGACTGTAACATATCCTTATTCTGTCAAATTCTAAGGAGAAGCACTAAATTTTATCGAAATTTAGTTTCTAAATAATGTAATTATTTATAAAACTAAGGTTCTCCTCCCTCAGGGATAGGTGACCATAGCCGATTTTGTCTGGCTGTTCAGGCCATTCGGTTTTATTGCTCTCAAAACTCTAAATTATTTGGCTTTCCAATCTTTCGATTTTGTGCGTCACCTGATGAAGGGTATTCCAGAAATGTGTCGTATGCACTAAATTTGATATCTACGTTTTTGTACATTCCTCATTTGATTCTAAAATTAAATGTTTTAATACTTTTTTTTATAAGAGTTATTTCCCTTATGATGAAAAAAATGAAACCTGTTTTATCGAGAACAATGGAAACGACAAAGAATTTGAGTATAATTTGTACATATTTGAACCTTGTAAAAAAATCATACGAGGATAATTTTACAAGTTGCTAAAACATCAAAATATTTGTACAGATTATGGGGAAAATATATGTTATTCTAATTGAATTTTACACGGAAAAAAGGACCCTTCTGTCTGCATTTAAGAGAAATAACTCCCGTAAAATGGTGTAAAAACATATAATTTCAGAATCAAGTTGGAAAAATGTGCAAATGGTTTATTACCTCAAGTCATCCAAAGAAATAATTTATCAGAGTTTAAGATATAGAGTTTTGACTCTATTATGAAAACTGCCAAATAATTCTAATTTTGAAGTTAAATGGAAAATTTCAAAGCAAATATAAAATTTGAATTACATCATCTGACAAGAAAATATTGTAGAAATTTGTTGTTTTTAATTTCAATACATCAAAGTTCATTAAAGCATTTTTTACAAGTTTGATGAAAATGTTGTTATTTCGTTTTTACAATTACAAAATTAAAATTAAAATAAATGTTTGTAAGCAGACAATTAAAGCAATACATTTAATGGAAGTTGTTTACTGTTGTTTTCAGCATGCAAGGACATAAAAAGGATTCATAATATAGGATTTTGAGGACATCAATAAATGGTACAGGAGGTGGATGGAGGGTTGAGAAAAAAGTATTTATCTTTGGATGGAGGGTGGGGATGTCATACAGCTCGTTAAAATTTGAGCTTATTTTGACTTAGAATAAAGCAATTCAATAAATTTCTAATTTCAGTAACAGTGCCATCTTGAATGGGCTAGGCTGTTAGTCAAAATTTTGAAAGAGGACCACCCCAGGATTATCCCAGCCGAGAGGTTTAATTTGGTTCATCCGTTTCAGAGGAAAAGACTTACATGTGATCTTTTATTAAAATATGTCTAATTTGCATAATCAAAATAAATAGGCCGATAGAAAAAATTCACAGAAAACCCCTAAAATATGTTGAACTACTCACTGCCATGTATCTGTAGTTCAAATTTGAGCTCACTTTGACTTATAATACAGCAGCTGTAGACATTTAAAGAAATTTATATTTTTAGTAATGGCTGCCATCTTGAATGGCTGTAGGACACAATTTTGAAAAAGACCCAGCCAATTTTGGCTTAAATTTGTTCAGTGGTTTCATAGAAGAAGATTTAAACGTGCAAATTTATTACAGACAGACAATGGATGACAAGTGATGGCAAAATCTCACATGGCCTTTGGCTAAGTGAGCTAAAAAAAGATTTCAATATTTCGAACATGCAGTTTGTTTTATTTTTAAATTAAGATGGTTAGAATAATTATTGCATTATGAAATGGAATGGCTACCGTAAAAATGAAATATTACAATAAAAATAAATCATAAGTTGATCATAAAGGTGTTTTGTGTGCATTTTTACCGTAGCCAAGGTGAACACTAAGAATGAGAGTAAATACCAATACCTGGAAGATGTTATTCTATAGAAGCTGAAGTAAAAATAGAAAAATAGTAACTTACAACCTTCTCTTATAGTTTAAGATTTTACCAAATTGTAGCTTTTTTTTTTTTAAATATACCATAGAGCATATTTTCATAGTTTATCATAGGATAAATAAAGGATCCATGATAAAATTTCAGAAGAATCTGTCACATAGAACATTTTTGTGACCAAAAAAAAAAACAGCGGCAGCACGTCTTTTACCAATGAGAGTACAGGTTAAAACTCAGCTTACTGCAAAATGTTGACAGTATATACGTTATGAGAGATAGTCTATCAATGCTCAGTGGGGTTTTTTTTCTTGAGGAGTTCCAGGCTCCTTCACCATCAATTCTTATCACCACGATATAGCTAAAAAATTACCAAAACTGGTGTTAAGTATATACTGAATCAATTAAATCACTGATGCCAAACTGACTTTGTTAGAATTGAGATGTAGGTCTACTAAGTGAATTTCAGTGCTTAGTTTGATGATATATCTATGAAAGTGATTTCTCTAATTTTTTTTCTTATCTCAAAGTGTGTTTTACCCAGTTGGTTAAATTTTCAAAATATTTTTAATGCATGAGAATTCCTGCCAATTTCAATTTGACAGTAATTAACGACGAAAATTAACAACTTTTTTGGTGATAGGGGAAACAGATTCTCCTTCTACTACCAATAGCATACAATATTTCTCCACTCTTGATTGTTAAATTTTCAAATTTTAACTACCTCGAGTAAAGAAAATATTTGAATGCACTGGTAGCTGAAGGAGATCTATAAACTGCTCATAAATAGGTTCTTTATAAAAATGAGAAAAAGTGAGGTTTATAAAATAGTAATGTTGTTTCTACTTACATTTGCAAAAGGGAATGGATCTATATTAGTTATATGAGGTATTTGTGCTATACTTGTTCTCTGAGGTGGCTGCTTTTGTTTTGTTTTTGACGGATGAGCTGAAAAATTCAAAAGTTACATTATAAAAGTCATACTTCAACTTAAATGCTTTAAGGAAAAGTTCTGTTAAGTAAGATTTTTTTCTGTGGTTACTTAAAACTTCTCAAGATATAATAACATATTTTTTAATCATAACCAACTTTTCAACACCAGAACTTCAAATAAAACACTATATATATTGCACTTAAATATGTAATAAAGAAACTGAAATCATTGCTTTATGATCCTAACACCTACTATAAACATTATTTTTATAGAGCCTAAGAGGGGGTATTTTGTGGATTTCAAATTATGAAAATTTAGGTTGCACCCACCCTAAGGGACTGAACATTTAAAAAGAATCAGATTATGCATTTTTTAACATGAAAAATCATTATTTTTCTCCAAATTTAACCAAAACTTCTTTTCAATTATTTTTTTTATATAAAATTTGGTGACAGAATATTTGTTTCAGATAAAACCCACCCTCCCCACCCCCTCCCCTTAAAAGTTAAATGGTCATTCCCTAAATTTCCTACATTTTTTTTATGTTGCTAAAATTATTTAGTCCAATAGTAATGTTTGCACTTTTCTAACATTGAATGTGAAATTTAGAAATTACCCACACTGATACATGACAAGTATCAAGACTTTCAACCAATCTTACCTTCAGCACCTTTGACTTCAGGAAAACTAAGACTTTCTTTTTCTTTCTTCTCTGGACTTTTAGACTTGAGTTTCTCATGGAGAAAACTTTTCTCTGATTGGAAAGGCTGTGGGCTGAGTGTGCTGCTGTGGTGGTGATTTGGCAAGTTCTTCTTGTTTATATGTGGGGGAGTCTTCTTTACTATCTTGTCACTAACCCTGAAAATATCCATATAAAACATTATATAACTTTGTACTGTAGTCTGTACTAGATAAGTAAATGCATACTGTAAAGTTAAAACACAGCATTCAAAATCAGTCAAAACCAAGCAAACTTTCAATCAGGTAGACTTTGAAATCTTCAGGACAATTGCCAGTTTTATCAAAATTTCTTCGGGACATTCTTTAATAATTAAACTAATTTTTATCAAGTTCTTCAGTTCAATTTGAGAAATAGATGGGCAAATGTACCTAGCTGAATCACTGCAAAAAATGTCTAGTTATTAAATCGGAATTATATACATGTACAATACTAGGATTCTTGAAAGTTTCAGCTCTGGAAAATAATTGTATTATAACGTCAGAGCCCGCCCCCCAAAACAAAAACAACAAACAAATAAACATAACTGATGGTATTACTGGTACTCATATTTGTAACATTGTGAAATTCAAGTAATACTGAAATCACATGCAAAGTAAACTATTTCAAAATTGAAATATATTANAAAAAAAAAAAAAAAAAAAAAAAAAAAAAAAATTAAAAATAGATGCCTAGGAAATTAATGCAGCCATTGTAAATTCAAAATACCCCAATAATAAAGCAGAAAAGACACACAGCATTTATATATATATAGTAGCAGTTGTTATGCTATTTATAGAAACAAAAGGTTATACAAAGTTCCATAACTCTTACAGCTGTAACTTCCAATGTAAGAATTGTCACTTCTGTTGCAATAGCCTGACTGTTTTTCTAATGAACAAATAGGGTATCAAAATGTTTTCTTGTTTAACCGAGGCTACCTTCATAAACATATTGCAAATGAAATAACACCAAGCAGAAATATTGATAGTGTCTTACAGTGAAGACATACATCAAGAAAAGAATATAACCCTTAAAAAAAACAAATCCATGCAAAGTTTAAAAATCTTTGGATTTAAAGATAATTTCTATGTGTTTGGTCATGTTACACAAGGAAAAAATAAAATTCCAAACCAAGTTTTGCAATTACCGGTATATGAAAGTGATAATAAAAAGGACATTTCAATCTATACCACTTTCTTAATCCATATTTGTGTCAAAAAGTGGGGAAATTCATAATGAGAAAATAAACTGTCTTTGATATGATATGATGAAAGTTGAAACATTGTCAATAGACCTATTATTTAAACATTCAGATTATCAAAAATGTATTTCCTGCAAGAAAATCTACATTCAAATATAATTAAGCAGAGAGTAATTAGTTTGAACATAAAACACCATTCTAATCAAACAATGGATTGTTAAAAACGTATTTCAAGAAATAAAATTTTTAAAAATTAAATACTTTTATCGACATAAACTGCAAGACATGCAAAAAATATCATGCAATTACAATTTGTATTAATATTATCATTTGATAAATATAAAAAAAAGTCATTAATCTGAATACGTAATACACATTTACATGTATATTTGTACAGTCTTACATGGACAAAATTCTTTAAAACGAGACGCAACAATTCATTTTCTTTTATAAATATTAAGAAAATCTACTCAGCAAGTCTGAACAGTAGAAAACAAACTTACTTTTTATTCCTGATCAAATACAGTTGCGTTGCATCAACTTACCTTAATCAAACAATTACATAATTTTATACGATATTAGTAATTTATAAGATAGTGTGCCTGATATAGAATCGTTAAAAGAAAACTTGATTAAAGCTGGCAATACTGGTTAATAAAAAGTTTTGATCTTTTTTTAAGATCAATTATCTACCTATATCAAAACAGTCAATAATTAATCTAGAAAACGAATATAATTAATTAATTAACAATTTCAACTTTAAGCGTTAAATAAAACAAATTGACCCAATTCCTTAAATGATATATAAAAAAAACCCAAGTACATCTCAATTTTCTTGAAGCAGCCAATACCATTATACCTTGCGTTTCTTCGTAACTCAGTTATCCAACTAGAATTATAAAAGTTTTAATTTTACTGCCTTTGAAGCATATGAAAATACCTAACTATTTTTAAAACCATATGTTGAGACCTTTTTTTTTATATACTTCAAAAACATTTTTAAACTTCAAAAACATTTTTTTTTACCAATATAAGCCTTGAAAGAAACCAAATTTGACCTCAATTTAATATTGACAAAATTTTTTTTTTTACCATTATAAGCCTTGAAATATACCAAATTTGACCTCTAGTCAATACCGACTTATCTATAGTGCAGAAAATATGGTTGGTTAATTAATATATTAATTAATACTCAATATATATTTGTAAATACAGAGTCAATCCATAATAAATTTGTAAAATTATTTTCAGTGTTCTGCAAGATTTCAGATTTGAAACAGTGCTATATAATATATAAATATTTTGTTGTTCTTGGTGAAGTTAAGCAAGCCAAAGTTCTGGCTGTGCAAACACACTTGAATCACTTCACCACTTACCATGCCTGTGGTGTTCTATCCCTGCTAAGTAAGTAAAAATATTGATCAAATATACAAACAGCTATCTAAAAAAGTGTCTCAACAATCTACATGGACTATTTACACAGAGGTTCTCAGGATCTTGTATCATTCTCCTTACTTTTAAATGGTTGAATATGCCATATAAATTTTATATTGGTACATATGTTAAATTATGTCCAATATTTTCAACATGTTTAAAGGTATCCACCACAATGATTTTACTGACACTCAAACTACCAGGCACTGGTTTACAATTTTTAACATTTATGTTCAATATTATTAGCGGCCATTCTTGATATTTGTTTTATTTTTCAAAGTTCCATAAAAAATAATTTATGTACAGTTTGCTTTGTTCAAATAAATAAATTTCTCATAGGGTAATATGCTAATTATGTCTACTGATACATTGCTTGGCCATCTTAAATTTCATATCTGCATCCAAAGTAGAAACATGGTAGTGAGATTTCCATAAAATATTTGGTTTAATATATTTTTCTATGGTTTCAGAAAAAAATAATTTTGCTCTATATAATATAGATGTTAAAATTAGGATTTCCATTTTTCTTCACCAAAAGCACAAAATTTTAGAAGAACATCTAAGGAATATCCATACCAAGCTTGGTTCCATTGTCAAACTGGTTTCAGAGAAGGAGATTGAAATATGAAAACAGGGAAAAATGACATACAATGGACACAAAGTGAAGATCCTTTGGGTCAGGTGAGGTAACAAGACAGCATCCTATAAATTTATATGTAATGTATTATACTGTCAAACCTGTCTAAACCAGAATCCTTTATAAACAGGAAACCTGTCTAAACCAGAATCCTTTATAAACAGGAAACCTGTCTAAACCAGAATCCTTTATAAACAGGAAACCTGTCTAAACCAGAATCCTTTATAAACAGGAAACCTGTCTAAACCAGAATCCTTTATAAACAGGAAACCTGTCTAAACCAGAATCCTTTATAAACAGGAAACCTGTCTAAACTAGAATCCTTTATAAACAGGAATCCTGTATAAACCAGAATTCTGTATAAACTAAACTTTAAATACAGTTCCAATGTAGGAAATCTTTGTTAATTTAAGCTGTATAAACAGAACACCTTTCTATTCCAAACACACAAATATTGGTCCCAATTTAGACAGGTTTCACTGTATAGACTTCTGTTATAAAGAACTATTTCCAGGTTGATTAAAAACTATAATATCACTAATTATCAAATCAATTTCATAAAGTACATTTTTGCTTTTATATATATATATATACACATGAAAAATAATCCAACAGAAAAATGGCATTATTATTTTTATTATTATTAAAGCTTTCATGTTTTGACTAGTATAGATCTGTATATCAAACTTAATATCTAATTATCATGTTGGTTTATCAATAAAGTAGTCACGATATAATACTAATTAGTTAATGTGTTGTATGGCCATTAATTATATGACTACTGCTACTTTTTTTGATAATCAAGCATTTAGATTATGCATATCATAATTATGGTAACTTAATTTGAGGCAAAATAACTATAAAGTGTGAAAAAAAAAGAATGTAATTAGTTCTTCTAATCCTGGTTTGTTTTCAGTTTTTATAACCACGTACTCCTGACAAACGAATTTGGGAATTCCCAGGACAACTGAAATGTTTTTTGGTAAATATATTATATATATACGAGGAACCTATCAAAATATTGACGAATCAAAAATTGCTAGAAAATTGAAAAAAAGAACCAAAACTAAAACAAGGGTGAAAACAACAATTGGAAAGATTGGTGTAACATATCTGTGAAAGATGCATATCACTGTAAAACCAGGTCAAAATATGTAAAAAATCATGATGATTAAAACGTGATTGTCTTCCTTAACTTGTACAGTGTAATATGTAAAACAATCCACTGAAAAACATAGAGTACTGGAACAAGAAACTACAGCTAAAGTTTGTCAGGGTGGAGATAAGATCCCAGCAACGTAAAGGATTCCTAAGAAATATCTGTCTCTATTAAAATAAAAACGACCACGACTAAAACATGTTCACAAAGAAAAATAATTCTGGTAAATTTCTGCTAATCTTTTTAGCTACGTTTAACTTTATAATGGGAGTTTTTCTTCGGGTAAATAATTACAGAGAAGAAATCAAAATTCTGTCTAAATCGTAAATCTAATTTATTTTCAATGTCTTCTGTCTTTGCAATTTAACCTGTGTAATGTCAGCACCTGTTTATTCCGGGGTAAAATAGGGATCTCACGAGTGTGTGTCTTAGATAGGTTTCACTAAATATTACACATATTTTTTAATTTGTAGTCTAATAAACCTTTATCATTTAATAACTACAATAATACAATTATTCAGTACCTTTGACAGTCATTTCAACTACAGAAATGCAAGTTAATTTCTAATTTCTATAAACAAAGCTACACATTTTGTGAATATCTAATTAATAAATCTTATATGATAAAAAAAAGTGTTATTTAATGGTGATGTATGCACACATTTTTCTCATCCTTGCAAACTTTGTGGAATTGTCCAGGAATGAAAAGTTGGTTTTAGAGTATCTTGTTGAATTTAGTCATTATTTTCCAACCTTCTACATGACTCCCCATGACAGTTGAGGAAAATATTAACTTTCAATAAATTTAAATTTTAAACAAAAATAAAATGCAATTTCACTACCAAGTACACTTTTAAATTAACCAAAGTTTTTTTTACTATTTCTAAATATCATAAAATTGCAGAAAAATCATACACAACTAGGCATTAGAGACGGCAATGACTTTTAAAAAGACTTTTTTGTTTTACAAACGGGTACAATATGCTTCAGCAATTTTAAATAGAAAAAAACAAGAAAACAACCTTAAATGCAATTTTGCTGTGCCAAGTTTACCATAATTAAATGTAGAACAGTAATACATGCTGATAACTCTCTAGGGAACCTTTACAAAATCATTATAACAAACATTTGTTATACTCAGATTGGATTTAAATGTAATTAATTCTAACAGAAATTTGGTGTATTTCAATTAGTATATAACCATGTTTTACTTAATATTCAATTCATATGAGGTAGATTATTCTGTAATTTTCTGTAGGTTTTGTACATAATTTCTAAATAAAATTTATTAAGTACTAAATAACCTTCCCATACATTTTTACTGAATGGATATTCTATACTATTCAATTCTTTATACCAAATAGGGGAAATAATGAATAAAATGTTCAACATTATCACTGAGACACTCTGTTATTTTTTTTATCAAACATCAGGCATTTATCAAGCATGAGTTTATATATTATAGAGGGTGGGTAATGGTGTTTAGCACCACTTTCAACAATATTTCAGCTATATTGTGGCAGAAACCCGAGTACCCACCAAAACCATTGACCTGCCGCAAATCACTGACTAACTTCATTACATAATGTTGTATCGAGTACACCCCGCCTGGATGGGATTAGAACTCCCAACTATAGTGGTGATAGGTACAGATTGCATTGGTAGTTGTAAATCCAACTAACATACCATCACGACCATGACAGCCCCTACTTTATATATAGAACTCACATTCTGGTGTCCATACATTTAAAAATGTCCCTGATTCAGAAACAGTTGAAAAAAATAAAAGAGTTATATTTGTAAATAAAACCACATAACCTCCGACACAAAGTGGAACAAAGCCACGCACTCGTTAAACAAAAAAGTAAAGTTAGAGATTGCCTACAAACATTGGAGGAAATGGTTGACATAGGTAAAAAAAAACATTCCATTATTTTATAAGGATTCAATTGAAGAGATTTTATTAATCTGATAAATCATCTAATGCCTTGTTGTGTTGTATTTTCATGCTTTTGTTCATTTCAATTAAATAAATTTCATATAAAATGATCATATTCCCCATATAAATACTTCTTCAATGGCCACAAACCAATGCTTTACATTCCAGTGACAATTCATCATTTCAACATCTTCAAACAACTCCATGGTGATGAAATAGTGTGTCCAGTGTTTAAAACTGAGATTTTATAATTAATCTAAATAATATATGTCTTGAAAAAATCTTCATTCATTCATAAGACAACAGTATTAATTTTTTTCATGAAAGAAATAGGGAGTCCAGTGTTAAAAACTGAAATTTTCTAATCTAAATATGGTCTAGAAATTTTTTTAAAACACTCGTTACAATGAAGCTACACTACTACCAAAAATGGCCTTATTCAATAAATTCTGTATCGAAATTTTCATGAAATTTTACAAGCTAAAATGCTCCATTTTCAAACACTGGTCAGTAAGTGATTGTTGTTCAATGCCAAATGAGCAATATTTCAGGTATAGATCATGGCGATCAAACACCACTGGTTGCAATGATTGAAGTTAGTCTGATGCAAAAATGGCTTTATTTAATGAAATCTAGATTCTGACCGTGAAAACCTTTTAAAAAATGAAAAAAAAAAATATATGAGATACAGTGTTATCTCTCTAAACGAAATAATCTAAAAAAATAAAAATATTCATACAGAGCCTCAGCTAAATTTAAGATGTACAAACAACATAATTTCATCTGAGGCACACATGTATGGTGTTTTGTTTCAGACAGATATCACTGTACAGCCCTATTATATATCTGGAATGACGTGACTTGTCTCCAATGTTACTGGTAGGCCAAATAAAAATTATCTGTGTTTCTGCTAACCCTAGTGACTGACCTTGATTTATAGTAACTACCCTAAAGTTTTCATTGTCAATTTTGGATAAGCAGTTAAAATCAGGTCCTTGTCCTGTAAAACCCAGGTAAAAATTGTAAAAAAAAATAATTTTTTTAATATAATAAAAAGTTGACTACCTACTTACCCTATTTTTTTTCAATAATGTTACCAGAAACACAGATATATTGTATTTTGGCCTTAGTTAATAATTCTTGCATTACACGGTCATTTTAACACAGGCCAATACTGTCAAATTTATATCTACAAAAGCTTTAGTCAGTAAGCTAATTGTAAAATGTCTAATTTTCTATTCTGAAAAAATGAATAAAAAGTACTAGAGACTAAATAAATGGAGGGTCCCAAATCTACACATTAGTGTTTTTGTCAAATATGACTAATGGGCAAATTTCTATAATAAAAAGAAAAAAGAAATGATATCTAGAAATGAGTGACTACTTTTTTTGTATGAATGTATATGAAACTGAATCCGTGAACCAGCTTTAAAGTTGTTAGAAGCAGAACTGTCTGTTAAAATGTTCCTTCACCAAATACAAAACTGATCAGTGTTCTTCTTACCTTAGTGGGGGAGGACCAAAAAAGATAGGTGAGTTGGCTATCGGATTCGACATGGACGACATTGATACAGAAGCTACACTAGGAGACATTGTAGGTGTGAAAGGTGACATAGGAAAGGGACTGGAAAAATAAGTCATCACAATTTCAATATCTTCATCAATCTAATTAAAATTAGATATTTGTTATATCTTTTTTTAATTTTAATTTTCGTTGGCAATACACTAACATCTAAAAACATAAAATTTGGGGTAATTTCATGTAACCATTCAATTGTCTTTGACCATCCAATCATATGCGAGACAAAGGAAAACCACTCATAGCCATTGGCTGTCCACAATCCTCATTAAGTAAATAAAAAATATTAGATTAAGGTATGCAAGACAGTTAAATATGTCGACTTATAGAACAACAATGTATAGCATGTATTGGGCTTTGATACCTAAAGATATTACTATGTTCATCTCTGATTGGTTGGTTGAAAATATGAACCCTGACTTGACCTCATACGGATGTCATTAGATGTTAGTGTATTGCCAAAGAAAAAGAAAAGATACAAGACATATCTCATTCTAAATTAGATTGTATCTTCATAGTTTTGTTTGCAATAAATATACAAAGTATAAGAACTTTTATAATGTTTTTTATCAGTATGACAGTAATCTTTATTTTACTGAAAACAAAACAATTTAATATTTCAATATTAACATATAGTACATGTATAAATAAAATATTCTTCTATTAGTATATTAGTTCAAAAGGCATGCAGCAAATTCAAGCATGCATGCACATATTACAAAAAAAAAAAAGATATATTTATTTAAATTGTCCATTGGTTTTGATGAAATGATGAAAAATGATTACATGTGTGTACATTGTATGTCTTTATATTTACAATTTACCTTAGATCCAATTAAAGTAAAAATTTATTTTGAATAACAAATTTACAACATGATATATTATTTTTATAATACGGTATATATTTCTCTTAAAGGGGCAAAATCTGCCAAATCGTAAATTTTTGTCACCCATAAAAACTATCAGATGTGATTGATGCCTTAATAAAACGTGTTTCTGTAACTTATAAATGTTATGAAATGTACGCGCATGGGGGAAAAAACGTGCAACTGATCGTGTTTTGAGATCGATCAAGAAATGGACGCCATCTTATTAATTATCGACATTGTTTATGGAGTTTGTCGAATCGTCATTAAATCAGTACAACAATGCACTTATTTCTTATTTTTTTGTGAATCTGCTTATAGTCGGTGTTAATTACGGACAAAGAACCATGCAAGTTGGCAGTTAATAAGCGACAAAATACAAATTATTCGTTTTTACCTGTCACTAGTAAGGTCAATTGCATATGGAAAAAGCGAGGTCAAATTATTTGCTTGCAAGCAAATAAGTAATTGATGGTAATTTTCATTCTCAAAAGGCAGAAAGTGGTTCGATAAGCTGTTTAATGTGAAATATTTACCTTTATTTTATCATTTTAAAGCTATTTACCAATTTCCAAAGTATATAATTGTTTTGGTCAAAATCGTAGCTAATGCCCCTTTAAGAAAAGAAATTTACGACAGGACATATTATTTCTATATGTATTTCTCTTAAGAAAAGAAATGTACAACAGGATATATTATTTCTATAATATGTATTTTTCTTAGAATGGAAATTTAAGACAGGATATATTATTTCTATAATAATATGTATTTTTCTTAGAATTGAAATTTAAGACAGGATATATTATTTCTATAATAATACCGTATGTATTTTTCTTAGAAATGAAATTTACCACAGGATCTATTATTTCTATAATATGTATTTCTCTTAAGAACAGAAATTGATGACAGGATATATCATTTCTATAATAATATGTATTATTCTAAGTAAAAAATTTATGACAGGATATATTATTTCTATGTATTTTTCTTAATAATGAAATTTACAACAGGATATATTATTTCTATAATCATAATAATATGTATTTTTCTTAGTAATGAAATTTAAAACAGGATATATTATTTTTATAAAGGAGTAAATATGCATAATAATTTGTGGAATATGCCAAAAAATTAAAATAAATAAAAGAGATGCAGTTTGTCTATGTATTTCAAAGGTGTTAAATAGTCTAATTATGTTATGTAGATATATATAATTGTGATACAATACCTTAAAAAGTTAAAGCACTGGGATTTAATGACTAGAACTGGTCTGAAGATGGAGAAAAATGTCTGATGAAAATATGAACATACTTAGGATTTGTCAGAACACTCAATCTTTAAACTAAATAATGTTGTCTATTTAATATTCTAATGTTTCTTGTCACCAATTTTTAAGCAAATAAATAAAATTTCCAAACCCAATCTATATTCAATGATACATGAGTATACTTCATAAATATAAATATATAAATCTAAAACAGTAATTATTTAATCATATATGATTTTGATTTTCACAATGTATGGAGGGCTTTCAGGAGCATTATCAGTGAAGAAGCTAATTTTCCCTACATGTTTACATGCTACAGAGTTCATTATTTTTTTGCCTATTATCTATTTTCACTATTATCTACTAGCACTAAGACTGTAACTTTAGTCTACATAATCAAATACCCAAATCAAATGAAGAATCCATATTTTTCCAATAAACTGTAAAATAGTTGAAACGTTGCATTGAAGTAAAGAAAGACCAAAGTGAAAATAAAAAACAGTGACTGAAGCTGTAAAGAAAAAAAAAAGACATGAAAATGAAGGTGCATTGTGATGATTGATTGAATTATTGAAATAAGAAAATTGTAGAACAAAAAAAAAACTAAACAAGAATGAAATTTTTAAGGGAAAATCCATTGCTAACTTGCAGTCATCAAAATCTAACAATCTGATTGATTGATTGATTTATTGATTATTGCTTAACATCCAGTGAGTCTTGATGATCTGAAAAGTATATTTGCTATAGATATTTTGGAATGATTAATTATTCAATTTTTCTTCTCTTTCAAAATGTTTGTAAATAAGCAATTTAAAAAAATGACTTTGTATCTATTTGAATTTACCCTAGTTAAGAGAGAATAAACAACAAAAATACAAGCATCACATCTATATATTTGAGATCTATTGTAACACTAACCTGGTGATAGAAGGCATCGACTGTGCATTATTAGTTGTAGATATATGAACTGTTTGGCCAGAATTATTGATGGGGGGTATAGTAGGCGTGGTCTCTTTGCTTCCTTCACCATTTTCTTTCACCTCCTTCTCATTTTCCTTGTCACTTTTTTTGTCAATCTTATCATTTTTGTCTTTTGATTGTTCTTTGATAATTTTATTTTCTTTCTGCTCTTTGACATGATTGATTCCTTTAGAATCTTTGATGATAACAGTCTTTTCCTTTTCCCTCTGATCTTTGTTACTTTTTTCTTTGTCTTTATAACTGTCACCTGAGGGTGATTTAGTCTGGTCTTTATTGACCGTTGGATTAGGAGTAGTAGTGGTATTTGTTGGTTGAGAAACCTTTTTTGTAGCTTTTTCTGTGTCTGTCTTGTTATCTTTTTTATTGGTATCCTGCAATATTTGAATTAAAACATTTGAATGACTTCATGGCAGAAAATATTAAAACATTTTGATGACTTCAGGCAAAAACTAGGAAGAACTGTTTTAGATACCTAAAACTTATGTCTCCCCTTAATGCCGCCATCTGTACAACAATAAGTTAAACATTATGAGTTGAATGATACTATTTAAAAAACAATTATTTGACCTTGAGGTCAAAGGTCAAGGTCCCACGAAGGTCATTACGGTATGCGACACACCGCCTTATGGTCATGCACCCACATACCAAATATCATTGACCTATCTCGAAAGACAAAAATGTTATGCCCGGACAAGAAAATACTATTTAAAAAACAATTATTTGACCCTGAGGTCAAAGGTCAAGGTCTCACGAAGGTCATTACAGTACGCGACACACCGCCTTATGGTCATGCACGCACATACCAAATATGATTTACCTATCTGGAAAGACAAAAAAGCTATGGTCCGGACAAGCTTCGCTGAGAAGAAGCAGAAAAAAAAATCAGACTAAAACAATGTCTCCCTTCGTTCAGGCAGAAAATATCAAAACATTTTAATGACTTCAGGCAAAAAATATCTAAAACATTTTGATGACTTCAGGCAGAAAATATTAAAACATTCTGATGACTTCATGGCAAAAAATATTAAAACATTCTGATTTCCGATGACTTCATGTCAAAAAATATTAAAACATTTTGATGACTACATGACAGAAAATATAAAAAAAATTTGTGGAAGAAAATATATAACATTTATGTACGGAAATAATTTGAAAGACTTGTATGTAGTAAAAGAAAGTCCCTGGATTAGCATTTTCTTAATATTAAGTTGTATAATTAACAAAGCATTCAAGTGTTAAAAAAGAATTTCATTTGTGACTTTCTTTTTTTTTAAACAGTTGAATTTTCACCATGGATTTGTTCAACATAAATGGTGGAAATCATGGCCACGATTATATGAGATTCACATCTAAAGATGTAAACAGTAATTGGTGCCTATTATCACTGATAATTTGTGATTTCGAGTTCCGTTTGTGTCAAGGTATACTTGAAAGTGATACAACCAAATATGTGGTTTTCTCTGGGTACTCTGGTTTCCTGATAATACTGATGGCCACAATATAACTGTAAAGTTGTTGAAAATCATGCTAAACACCAGAACCCTACCCAACACCACTATAAATACAGCAAATTGTCAAAGTGCAAACTAAACTGGAATTTCATGGAAAAATTATAACTAGTGATGGTCAACATTCCCCCCCTTCCAATATAAAACAAAAAATAAAACAATCACCTCTCACCTCAACTCATTGAACTGAACTTAAACTAGAGGCTCCCAGGAGCCTGTAATCGCTCACCTGGTTTTCAATTTGACATCTAAAGTTGAAATAGAAAATGGGGGTGTTACACATAATTTTGAAAGTGGGCCACCCAAAGATCATTTCAACTCAAATTTCTGAGCAAAAGATTTAGATGTGATTTTTATCTCATAATATTCCTAAATGGAATAAACTGGCTGAAAAAATCTCACAGAAAAACCCAGAATATATGTTAAACTACTCATTGCCATGTCGCTGCAGTTAAAATTTGAGCTCATTTTGATTTATACTAAAGCAGCAATGGACAATTGAAGAAATGTCTATTTTTAGTAACAGCAGCCATCTTGAATGGTGGGTGGGGTTGTCGGACATCATTTTGAAAGGGACCCACCTAGGGACCATCCCTGCCAGGCTTGGTTTAATTTGGTTCAGCCATTTCAGAGGAGAGGATTTCAATGTGATTTTTAATCAAAATATGCCTAATTTTTATAATCGGTATAAATCGGTTGAAAGAAAAATTTCACAGAAAAGCCCAGAATATATGTTAATCTACTCATTGTCATGTAGCTGCAGTTAAAATTTCAGCTCATTTTGCTTTACAATAAAGCAGCAATGGACAATTGAAGAAATTTCTATTTTTAGTAACAGCAGCCATCTTGATTGGAGGGCGGGGCTGTCTGACACAATTTTGAAAGGGGTCCACCCAGTGACCATCCCTGCCAGGTTTGATTTAATTTGGTTCAGGGGTTTCAGAGGAGAAGATTTAAATGTGATCTTTTATCAAAATATGCCTAATTTGTATAATCGGTATAAATCGGCTGAAAGACAAATTTCACAGAAAAACCCACAATATATGTTAAACTACTCCTTGCCATGTAGCTGCAGCTAAAATTTGAGCTCATTTTGACTTATACTAAAGCAGCAATGGACAATTAAAATTTCATCCCCCTTTTTTTCTATTTTTAGCTTGGCGGCCATCTTGGTTGGAAGTCGGGATCACCGGACACAATTTTGGAAGGGGGCCATCCAAGGACAATTCCACCAATTTGGTCTAAATTGGCTCAGTGGTTTCTGAGGAGAAGATTAAAATGTGAAAAGCTAACGACAGACGATGACGAACGACGGACGAAACATGATGGCAAAAGCTCACATGGCCTTTAGCCAGGTGAGCTAAAAATGGTGTCCGATGTCAAAATCAATAGACTTCCTATATACCTCAACAATTTATATATATAAGACTTTGAATGGAAAAGTGAAAAATAAAGTTTGAGAAGAAATAATACTTAAGTTGGAAGACATCATACCATGTATTTTTGTTTAAGACATGTATACAACAGTGAATTTTAACAATATAAACTCTATTCCAGAAAAAAGAGAGAGATTCAGACACACTTTGTAAAATGACGGAAATTTGGCCATTTCAATAATTTATTTCAAATGAAATATTTAAAAATCTTGTCCTCTCTAACAATAATTCTTTGCCAGATGTCACAATATTTACCTGCTCACCACATCGGTGGCATAATGGTTAGCATGCTTGCCTCGAGTCTGGTAGATCATGGGTTCGAGCCCCGATCGGGTCAAACCAAAGACTATAAAATTGGTATTTGTTGCTTCTCTGCTAAGCATGCAGCATTAAGGAGAAAGACCAAAGACTGGTTGGCTCGGAATCAGAATAATGTGTCAGAGTGGAGCGGCATGTCTACCCGCGGACAGTTGTTTCAGTGAGATTCCACTATAAAATCCAACTCAGCGTGTTGGTCTAGTACAAAGCAGACCTCATCATCATCATCTCAATGAAAATTAACTGAAAAATTGCTGAATTGGCATTAAAGAACAATCACTCACTCACCCTATTTACCTGTTTGTCTGTGTTTTTTGTTGCAACCTTATTATCCTTAGTATCGTTAAGCTTTTTCTTCTTTTTAGCATTTGATCCTTTAGCGTCGCCATCATCTTTCTCATTAGATGGTGTTTTTATAAGAGGATTATTATGTGTTTCTCGATGAACTTTCTGCTTTAAATCATGTTGAATTCGTGTAGAAAATCCATCCTTTTGGAAGAATTCATGTTTTAATAGTTGTGTACAAGTTGGTCTGTCATCAGGGTCTAACCTCAAACTTTGCTGAAATATATAGGTAAAAAAAGGTAAAACAAAAAATACAACAGTGCCAGAACGGCTCTAAATATAAAATAAACAATTGTAGAAAGAGACAAAATTGATACCCCTAACACACATATACACGACTGCTCAATTTTCTATCTTGGTACAGGCACTTCAATAAAAAGTGGCAGGGTTAAACTAGTTTCATGGGACTAAATCTCCCCCTTCTTATTAAAATGATGTAGTCATGAAAGTCTTTTTCACATGTGAGTAAACTGGCAACCTTCACATGTAACTGGGCTATAAAGAACACTCTTAACCTTCAACATCATACAAAATATATTAATCTTCATGACACAGAAGATGTCTTATGTATAAAATTAGCTCTTTAACAAGAGCCGATGGTCACAACCATTATTTAAATATTAGATAGTACACAGGGCCATCATTAGACATAATTAAGGAATAACAGTACTGTATTTGAAGAGTTGGAGGTGTCAATTGTGGATTTGACGGTCGCAAATGCTGTTTTACTGGCGACACGAAGCGGAGCCAGTAAAACAGATATTTGCGACCGTCAAATCCACAATTGACACCGACAACTCTTCAAATACAGTACTGTTATTCCTATTCTGATGAAATTCTCCCAACGTGTACACACTAGTTTGAAAACATACAAATAAATGACGAAATATATGCAGTTTTCAAATTCCTTCCGCTAAAAAAATAGTAATGTAGTTGTGTTTAAGGATCCACCATCTTGAAAACGTGAAATCCTACATGTCATATGTACAACAATACACAAAAATAATTAAAATGCCTACCTTGAAAACTTATTTTTAGATAAATTCTATCTAAATTGAAGCGTACACGAAGCCAAATAACGTCTGATCTTTACATTTTAAACTGGAAGTCTTCCTATGACGTCACGTAAAAATGACGTTGTTTATGTGCCAAAGTCGTTCAACAATATTTCCCGGAATTTTAATTTTTGTGATTTTTAGACCCAGGGATATGCAAGAATACATTTTTATGTTCAGTATTGCATTAGAACGGAGAGCAAACTCAATTTGCGACCATCAAATCTCCAATTGATGCCGTGAAATTTCAAATACAATACAGTTATCTCCTAAATAGGCCGTCAGCGTCAAATGATAGGGAAATATCTGGGTCAGTCATATTGTTTACAAACAAGTGCATTCGGCGTAGGAATATATAGCATTCCTTCAGGCCTGTCAACTGCAGATTTGACGCCTCTCGATAGCCAATGAAAATACGCGTTACATTATAATTGCATTAGAATAGGGAAATAATATTCAACTTTGAACCAAAATCTAAATCTAGTGACACAACTCATGCCATAAAATCTTGATGAAGGGTTCCCATCTCAATCAATAATGAAGACATTAAGATTTGGTTTTCGTGGGTTTTTTCATATTCTTCATTTACATCCATTAAATTAATGCAAGAAAATTTCCAATATTAATACTACAAATAGATTATAGATTTCCTAATTTTAAAGAGTATGTCTATAGTCAATTTCAACATAATGTATTTCTATAAATACACATTGATTGTCTCCTTATTACCTTCATTAATTCTAAAGCGAATGAAGATATTCTATTAAATTTTTTCTCCAATGGCACGGTCTCTCTTACTTCTGGTAGCCTCATACCAACAAACAATGGGTTTCTAAGGAATACTTCTTTATGTCGTGGCGTGAGATTACCTGCAAAGATTTGACATTAAAAATTCATTATCAATTTTATGGCACTTTTAGTAGGATATTTAATTAAATTGCAACCTTAAAACATGCGTTGGCCAACCAATTCTTTTTGTAATAGTTTTTTCCCAGATGAATACGCAATAGAAGATGCATCTTTGAAGAAAATTAAAGATATTTATCTAAAATATCTACTACAATCTTGCTTTTATCTTATCTAAATAATTGATTACAACAAATTGTCAAAATCTAGGGAAAAAAATCTGTAATGTCACAGATCATAGCTGGTGGAAAATGACAAACTCTTTGTATCAGAGAGTTCTACAGATGGTTATGAAGATACAAAAGGGAAATAATTTACATCAACAAATTAGCGATTTATAATCATTGGCTTATGATTTATGGTTTATGGTGTTTAATGCCACTTTCAACAATATTTCAGGTATATTGTGGCAGTCAGTTTTATTGGTGGAGGAAACCAGAGTACCCAGAGAAAACCACCGACCCATCATCATTGGAAAGGTAGCAGTTGAATATTCACTTTATCACATGTAAAAAGTATAAAATTTAGAATGAATGGTGTTATGTTTGGTGCATATTTCTTATTATATTTTTGAATTTATTGGTATTTCCATGTAATTAGCAGTCAAAAAATTAAACTGACAAATATTGTTTGGTGTATTTCCCTGGCTTACCTTGTACACATCCAATATCTTTAAAATAATAGTTTTTAATTGTAGGGCTTTCAATATTTTTCAAGTGTACCAGAACTTCACTATTTACAGGTAGTACTTTTGAAATTAGGAGGTCCCAATTACCATTTTAAGTGGGTAAAAGTACTGGGTACCCTCCCTTACTGAAAGGCATGAATTTGTAGAAATTGTTTTTAAATTTGATCATAACACACAACTAGTGCTTATTTATCTCATGAATGATTTGATTTTTGGTGTTTAATGCCACTTTCAGCAATATTTCAGCTATATCATGACGACCTTTTAGTGGAGGAAGAAGCCGGAGTACCTGTAGAGAACCACCGACCATGGGCAAGCAACTGGTAAGCTTTATCACTTGCGGCTGCGAGTCGAGTGCACCTTTTATTGTAATTCACAAAGCTAGGCGTGAACCCATGCTGTATTGGTGATAGGCTTGCATGAGTTGTTAGGTAATCCAACTACCTAACTCATTGAGCCACCCGGGTCCCTACAACTACCTAACTCATTGACCCACCCGGGCCCTACAACTAGTTAACTCATTGAGCCACCCCGGGCCCTTTCCATGAATGACAACTATAACAATGTAGTTTGTTTTCTACTGCAGTAGTCTCTCTCTTACAAGTCCAACCTTCAGCAATGTCATACACTACAGGTTTGCCTTTAAGACTAAACATGAAAATTAAGGCTACCTTAGTTTCTAATTAGATGGACCTAAAAATTCTTACTTTGATGAAATTCTAATTAGACAGACTTAAAAATTCTTACTTTGATGATTAGAAACAGAGTACATTAATAATTTACCGAAACATTTAACAATATGATAGAGTTGATCAATATCTGAATCTCCTGGAAATAATGGTTCACCCGTCAACATTTCTGACAACAAACAACCTATTGCCCATATATCTACTGCCCTGAAAAAACAACAACAATAAAACAATTGATTAGTGTCTTCTTTTATTATTAAATGATTGTGTGATTGTTAAAGGAAATATGTGATCCTCTGTCAATATATTTTTAATTTCATCTCGTTACTATACAAATAGGAAGAAAAATAACACAATAATATTATTGATTGACTGATTTGATTTTTGGTGTTTTAACGCCACTTTCAACAATATTTCAGCTATATCATGGCGACCAGTTTTAGTGGTGGAGGAAGCCGGAGTACCCAGAGAGAACCACCGACCATGGGCAAGCAACTGGTAAACTTTATCACTTGCGGCTGCAAGTCGAGTGCACCCTTTTTTGTAATTTACAAAGCCGGGCGCAAACCCACGCCGTATTGGTGATAGGCTAGTACAAGTTGTTAAGATCCAGCGACCTAACTCATTGAGCCACCCGGGGCCCTTAATCTTATTGAAGACTAAAAGTAATACAAAGACTTATTTAATACTGACTACTGATTTACACATTTAATGGAGTTTTACCACCACGATGTAACTAAATATTGTTGAAAGTGCCATTAAACATCATAACCCCCGCCCCCAATTGATTTTTAATTCAGGTGTATTTTGAGACAACATCATCAATTCTCACATAATTTTACTGTTTTAAATATTACTGGTAAATGTACACATGTAGTTCTGTGGACAGTACTAGATGCAGTAAGAACTTAAATGGGCACAGAATCTTAACTACATCATGTCATAAATAATTTTGTATTTGACATTGCAACTCCATTTGGGAGATGTGGCAGTTTACGGTAATATGTCTTCATGTTTCTCCCACTTTACTGGACTAAATATGACTAATATAAATAAGTCAGCTTAGCCAATTTTGGCTATCCTGTTAGTAGGCACTGATTTTCTTGCTTTCAAAGACTTTTCAATTATTTTGGTTTCCAATCTTTGGACTTTGAGCGTACCTCATAAAAGGTAATTGCAGAAACATGGCGTCCACAATAAATTGGATATCTACGTTATTATTTCAATCTTTAATGATATAATTCTACATACTTTCCATATTTTGTATCTCCGACTAGTAATTCTGGAGCTCTATACCACCTTGTGGCTACATAATCAGTGTAAGATTCTCCTGGCTGGGCAAGAGTTCGTGCAAAACCAAAGTCACACAATTTGACTACACCTGATCTACTAACTAAAATATTTTCTGGTTTAACATCTCTATGAATGATCTGAAA
This sequence comes from Gigantidas platifrons, assembly GCA_002080005.1. Taxonomy (NCBI): domain Eukaryota; kingdom Metazoa; phylum Mollusca; class Bivalvia; order Mytilida; family Modiolidae; genus Gigantidas; species Gigantidas platifrons. Next base: position 392,055 of record MJUT01028081.1, on the reverse strand, counting down.
AAAATAACAAAATCAAAATAAATATCATTGCTTAAGAAATTTACCTGCCCAACAGCCACCTTTTAACAATCAATGAGTAAGGGAAAGTAGAAATTTGATTGGCTTAAAATTAAAGAATTAAGTAATGTTTCTATATATCAGACCATCTACAGATTGTTGATGTACTTTTGTCCTTTTTCTTTTGGATATTGTGTTTTCTGTCCTTCGATTTACAGATTCTGATTACCCCATTGGTATCTTAGATTTACAGATTCTGATTACCCCTTTGGTATCTTCAAACCCTTTCTACAGGCAATTCAATAATGATTGCCTATTCAACAAAACCAGCAGACAACTTTTCCCATCGTCACCTATTAGTATTACAGAAGCCAAAAATAGCAGATGTTTAAACAAAATAAAAATTGCTGGAAAGCGTGCTGTACACATGTATATAGGTCAAACATATATACATAGAAGAAAATTAATATCCCTCTTCCGTACATGTACATGTATCTTATTTTAGGACATACATGTGCATGTAACGTTTAGTTATAAATGTTACCCGTCTAAAAAGGTCTTATATGGCACTTTGATGGACAGTGGTACCTATTAAACCGTGAAGTGTAACAACAAATCACATATCTGCTACCACCTAATGCATTAAAACTTTATACATCTAATTTATCATATATGAAACAAAATAAAAATATAACCGTTTTTTGGAACCATTCATATATCAGTCCTTCAAAGTTTTAGTAAAAATGGCCCAGAAGAAGCCATATTGGATATTGGTAAAGAATAAAACGAGGACTCGGAGGAGACGATTATTCATCACTGCAAAACTTTGGCTCATACATATCACAAAACTTTGGCTCATAGATATCACAAAACTTTGGCTCATACATATCACAAAACTTTGGCTCATACATATCACAAAACTTTGGCTCATAGATATCACAAAACTTTGGTTCATACATATCACAATATGGTCTACTTTGGCTCGTACATATCACAAAACTTTGGCTCATAGATATCACAAAACTTTGGCTCATACATATCACAAAACTTTGGCTCATAGATATCGCAAAACTTTGGCTCATACATATCACAAAACTTTGGCTCATACATATCACAAAACTTTGGCTCATAGATATCACAAAACTTTGGCTCATACATATCACAAAACTTTGGCTCATACATATCACAAAAGTTTGGCTCATACATATCACAAAACTTTGGTTCATACATATCACAATATGGTCTACTTTGGTTCATACATATCACAGTATGGTCTACTTTGGCTCATACATATCACAATATGGTCTACGTTGGCTCATACATATCACAATATGGTCTAAGTCCATTGGTGTTCGAGAAGAAATTTTCGTATATCAACTAATGGTAGGCATATTTAATCTCGTATTGGACAAATTGATCCCTATTTTTCAGCAATGCTATATATCGACACAGAAAAATGAATAAATCAAAAGTAAGATTACATCTGGGAAATAAAATTATTATACATCAACTATTGAACTAACAACAACAAAGATGTACAGATGTAGTGTTTATCGGCAGAAGTAAAGAGTACTGCTTAACTGCAGGCTAGTGGCTGTTTCACACTGATTTTAGGGTATGACTTATGCCCATAGTTGAAGACCCTACTGTGACTGTGAAATGTAGAATAGCAATAAAAGTGCTGATCCTTTACCTTAAGTTGTATCTAGTGAAATGTAGAACAGAAATAAAGCGTTGATCCTTGACTTTAAGTTGAGTCTAAGAGCAATATTTGATAGTCTCTCATGCTCATTTACATGCATATCCTTTCTAACCAATTAGGGTTGAGATCGGAAATATTAACAATCTTAAGAAGGTCTAAACACATTACAAATATTAAAGGATGAGTGATATAATACAAAATGTCTCCCAACTAGGTATAAAGCTGTAATATATATCAACCCTTTTGTAAGTTGTCCTATAAATGAACTGCTTAATAAGACAATTGTGAATTAAATGTTGTATTTAAAAGGAATTTATTTGAAAAGAATTCTTGCACACTATTTATTTCCTTGTGCCAAATTAAACACCAAAAGATTGATAAATATCTCCATGTCACAAACTTTTCTAATCCTTTTGCTTTTGACAGACATGTTTGTACAGTGAAAACAATAGATAAACAAACATGATAGATAAGTAAACTTTAAATTCCAAAGAAATCTTTTAATAAAAGAAACGTCTAGCGCATGAATGCCCGACGTATCCCCCAACACTTGCATAATATTTAGTTTTATATATTTATAGAAAGCAGCAATGCAGTCTTAATGTATAACATACTTAAAAGCCACATGCAAAGATTATTCAAATCTATCCATGTTTACTAAAGTTATCACGTAAACAAGACACAATTATCAAAATTGGTGATTTTTAAACCAAAAACTAACATTTTCCCCCAAAACACTTGCTTCAAATATTTCCATGTTAGAACCTATCCAAGATAATGATACTTACAAGCCACTTCCAAATATTATTCAAATCTATCCATGTTTACTAAAGTTATTGCATAAACAAGACATAATTCTCAAAATTGGAGATTTTTCAACCAAAAACTAAGATTTTCCCCCAAAACCCTTGCTTCAAATATTTCCCTGTTAGAACCCATCCAAGATAATGATAATTACAAGCCACATGCAAAAAATTATTCAAATCTATCCATGTTTACTCAAGTTATCGCGTAAACAAGAAAGTGTGACAGACAGACGGCCGCTATTACTATATCCCCTCACCGCTATCGCGGGGGGATAATAATATATAGAATACTTTAAAAAAAATAATATAGGAAATAGGCAGAGAAAATAAGTATCAAAGTTTCTTCTAACATTCTGTAAAAAAAAAAATAGGGTAGGTTCATAAGCTACAGAATAGACAGAATGCTTAAAAAACATGCAGGAAATTAATAAGGCAGAGAAAATAAGTATCAGTGTTTCTTCTAACATTCTTGAAAAAAATATGGTAGGTAGGTAGGCTAAACTTTTTGTTTTATTTTCAAATTATTACCTAGGTTATACAGGAGAAGATCTGGTTTGTTACGTACTTGTCCAAGAAATGGTAATAAAACTCTTGAGTTGGTAGGGTTAGTGGAAACATGAGTAATTTTCTTTAGGGGTGGGGTGGGGATAGCAAACAACAGTAAGAGGTAAAATATCATTATGGTAACATAGGTGTGTGCAAAGATACAATACTAAGTAATGGCTAAATAGGTGATTAATGCTATTTTCAACATATATTTCAGTTGGCCATTCATGATGGCCAATTTTAATAGCGAAAGAAACCACAGTACTGAATGTAAACCATCAATCTTTCATAAAACACTGACAAACTTGAACACTTTAGATTGTATCGCTTACAGGTTATGGGATATGGTGTCAAACGTCACTTTCAACAATATTTCAGTTATACTGTGGCAGTCAGTTTTATTGGTGGAGGAAACCAGAGTACCTTGAGAAAACCACTGACCTGTCGCAAGTCACTGACAAACTTTATCACATAATGTTGTATCACGTACACCTCGCCATGAACTAGATTTGAACTGACAGCTTTAGTGGTGATAGGCACTGATTACACAAGTAGTTGTAAATCCAATGACCATACGATCACAACCATGATGGTCCCTGTATCAATTACTTCTTTGCCTCAAGCCAAAGTTGGATTCAAAAGCTACATAGTAAAAAAGAGCAGATAGGCACTGATTGCATATATGGAGATGAAAAATATAATCCTGGTCATGCTTGTAAAACACAACTTGGATTTCAAGATGTCCTACTTTTAATTAGCATGTTAAATTCTTATACTTACATTATGTACATGACAGAATTCTATGCCTTTCAAGACCTGCCATAATATTCTACGAACAGTATTTTCATCTAAACCATTGGGACATTTTTCTAATTCATCTAACACAGTATGATCAACAAATTCAAATACTAAATAAAGTCTTTTCTTTCTACGGAACACTTCAATTAAATTGACTAGGTGATCATGTCGTAGTTGCTAAAAAAGAAACAAAACAAAGAAATGAAGTCACAATATTGTTAATTTTTTTTTTTAAAGTCACAAATACTTTGATATTTCTCTTTTATCGGTAATTTAGACATTTTGCCTTTATCTCTGGCACAGAGTGATATTGTCAATATCAATGAACCAGCTCTGAAACTGAAAATTATCTGTCAGTTTGATATCAAACACATTATGACATTAACGATATAAAAACAATAACTTCAGTTTTGAAGGTGTTGACACACATTCTCACTATTGTCCAGATCATCCTATCAGACTTGCTGCGATACTAGTAATGTCTGACGAGATCTTCATAACCTAGAGTATACCATCCCATTTGGACTGGGGTACAAAGAGAATTTGCTGTAACTTCTACAGCTACATAAAGCATGACAATGTATGTATTGATGACATGGAACATTTGTATTTTTTTTATTTTCTGCAGAATTATAATACATCATGTCCAAAGGTATACATTTTTCTCCTATTCTTAGCGTGTTCAACCAATTGACAAAATTTTCCTTATATTTATAAACACCATTGTGGTTAAATTTCTGCACAATAATTCCCATCAAGTTCCTTTCGACAGTCATTAATGACATAAATAAACACTTAAAATATTTTTTGACGTTTTGGTCACCAGTGGATTACAATATCTCTCTACTCGAGCTCAAGCTTTAAAATTTGAAGGGTTAGAGTTAGGGTTAACATGATTAATGCCAATTTCAACAATATATTTAAAGTTGTATCATGGCGGTCAGTTTTATTGGTGAAGGGAACAAGAGTACTTGGAGAAAACCACTGAACTCCAGCAAGTCACTGACTAACTAAAATTTGAAAATTTAACTATCGAGAGAAATATTATATTCTACCAGGTAGTGGTGGCAGAGATCTTTATCTATCAGTACATCCATTCATTTAAATAAGTACATTATTTGTATATTGTGATTATGTAAATCATCCTTGTAAACAAATTTATCATATTATATAATAACAACAATTTCATATAAAAAAAACCTGCTTAAATTACTGAAAAAGTTTTCATGATATGTATTTTTTTCATAAAAAACCCATGTAAAAGCAATTAATTTTGTTCAATTATTTGAGTAAGTCTATTAATATCATATATACATATATTATTATGTCCTTTATTAGTTTAGGCTGCAATCAATATAATTTTTAAATGAACAATAAAGAATTAACTACAATTCAAAAATATTTATGTGTATCAATAGACATAATTTTAATCCTTCAATACACAACCATAAGGCAGACTAAAGCATAGATTTTAAAATTTAAATTCCAAGTGTAAACCTGCTATGATTATAGGATCATGTTCAATCGGAATATTAATAATGCAATAACTAACCCCCTTTTAATAATGTCTTGATTAAATTACAGATATCAAATTATTGATAAAAGTTTGTCCATGAATATTAAATGATCTTTTCAGAATACCTGTACATTTTGACTTCTGTATATAATGATTTTTAAAAACACCTTGAAGTTGAATATGCATAGTGGATCATACACAATATATGAATATGAAGAAAAAAAACAATAAATTCTCTCACTAATTCATGTTTAACAATGTTAAAGGAATACATGCTTCATTTCACAAGAAAATAGCAATAATAAACAAAGAATTATTGCTTATAGGCAGACAAAATTATATAACTGTGTATATTCACACTTAAAAACAAAACAAAATATGATTTTGTTATCGTGTAATCATATAGCTCTCTTATTGTCTACTTTATAGTATATGTTCAATAACAAATAATGTACTATTTACGAAACTTGGTCGTACATGTATTAAGAAAAGGGAGTTTTCAGCTGAATAAAGAATACAATTAATTATTAGACCGATAGCGGGTAAACAATAGTATAGGCCATAGGAGTGTCATAATCTTAATATACATTGAATTAATATAATAATCATACAAAACAGATATATTTATATATTTTCCTATTATTAGCATGTTTATTTAACCAGTTGGTTAAATTTACGTAATATTTTCAACACCATGTTGGTTCAATTTCTGCATGCGAATTCCTGTCAATTTCCTTTTGACAGTCATTAACGACAAAAATTAACAACTAAAACTATTGTTGAAGTTTTGGTCACAGGAGAAACAGATTCTCCTTTTGGTACCAGTGGATTACAATATTTTTCTACTCTTGATAGTTAAATTTTCTTGAGTGGAGAAAACCATCCACCTGCCAGAAGTCACTGTCAAACTTTATCACATATTGTTGTATAGAGTACACCTGAGCTGGATTCGAACTCACAACATTAGTGGTGATAGGCACTGATTACATAGGTACAATGTACATGTAGTTGCAAATCCAACTACCATACGATCACGACGGCTCCTCAAAGTGTAATGAAATGTACACTATTTGTTTAAAATTACTTTAGCAAAATCCATCAAGACTGTATACTGGTATATATACATAGTTGCAGTAATAAATACAGTATTATTACACAAGGTATGTATATTTATGTAGCCTGTTATTTTAGTAGAATCCTTACACATACTATTGATGGATACAAATGTAATAAGGTTTTTTCGAATCATTTCCATTCCGTCAATTTTTTTTTATTTTCGTCCGCCAGATCACGTGATTTCGATGGAATGTTAGGCACTGGACTTCCGGTGTCAATGTACAAAACAAAAACTCCAATCGATATGTGCCGTTTCAACGTTCAATCCTCAAATAACAATAAAAATCTTAACATTTTCTGTAAAAGACAGATATCAATTAAATTATTTTATTTGTATCAAAGACTTCAATGCAGAGACAATTACTGCTTTAAAATTAAATTTGTTTGCTTTCTTTATTTGCTGCTGTCAACATCATGAAAGGAAAACGATCTGCCTTTATACACTTCTGATATCAGACAGAAAGTGGGGTACCGAACACCAGTATTTATTCAGCCGTTTCCTTGGCGTCTCCATATTACAATTACTTATAATCTACCACATCTACGTCTATGATATGTTGACATTGTCACAGTAATAGCATAAAGACCGGAAGTCATCTGCCTAACATTTCAGACGTCAACACACGAAAAAGACGGAATGTGGTCGGAATTGACATGATTCGAAACAACCGTATTAATCCAAACCATGTGGTATTTTGTACCACAATAAGAAGAAAAATGTAGATATTTAATTTAGTGTGTAAGATGCCTTTCTCTCTTGTTTAGCTTCATAATCCTTACTGAAATATAATGGGGAAAAAATGCCAGAACATGAAGAAGTATAAACTTTTGAAATCTCCTACCCTGACAACATTAAGAACTGGCATCAGCTGGTTAACATGACATACTTTCAGTCCTTTTATCTCAAATATGGTAATAGTTACATTATAACACTAAACATTTTTCTGAAAGGGATTTTCATAAAAAAATTCATTAAAAAAAACCTCATCAAAATCAGATAAACAATAAACTCTCTACCTATAAAAAACAGAAACACACATTTTTACACCTTGTGGCCTCTTGTTTGGAAATGGGAAGGATTCCTCAAATCAATTCCAACTTTAATTCAGTGACATGGATCTTTGTATTATAAAATTTCAGAAGGATCTATATACCAAACATAAAATTAACAGACATACATAAAGACATTTCAACAATGGCATATATGCTCCTAGAAATCTATGTCCTGGCTTGAGACAGGTAAAAAATGTGGCAGGATTTAATGGCTTAATAGGATCCCAACATCCTACTTAATAATATAAAGACCACACACTGTCATCAAAAATGATTACACAAATAATATGGAAATTATATTTGCAAGGTCAGTGAATGATGATAGAGAATTGTTTAAGTGAACATAAGTAAGAAAATTTAATCACATTTAAACATCTCGATGTACAATCGAGAATTTATTCGTGTCTTGATTCAAAGAGTCCAATAAATTCAACATCAATAAAATAATTATGTTTTTTTTTAATATTCAAATATTATAATTCGACACCATAATTCATAGTTGTCTGCACTCTGACATATAACATTAATATGGCTATGAAATTTGTCTTATCTGAAAGTATGAACAATTTCCCAGTCTGAATCCAGTACCATTCAATTACCTGTAATATTAATATTTTATTATCTAAATAACCTACTTGTATATCTATAAAAATCAATCAATTTTCAGATCATATCTATAGATTGCATTTAGATAAGTGGTGTAAAACCATTTTTATATTAGAAACATTAATTAAATGACTAGTGTAAATATATACTTATTGTCTTGTATTAAACGGAATAGTAGGACGTTCGGAGTCATGAACTTTTACCAATCATTTGTGGTTTTAATAAAAAGTTTACATTAATGCAAAAATCTATATCATAACAAAAGAAATGTATAAATACTGTTTGTTTAATCCATTTCAATGATGGAAATTTGTATTGTTATACCTTAATTGATTGGAAATGCCTGGTTTTATTTATACTGCTGTATCAACAGTTAAAATAACAGTCACTTCAATTGCAAAAAATACCTGCATACTGGATAACTTTGATAAAGTTTTCTTTGAGCAAATTTTCCATCAAAAACTTTGACCAAGTTTTTGATGGAAAACTTTGATCGTGTAAACTGGCCTTTACACATTTTACTTGCAGATTTTAAGCTTTATTCACACATTTATTCTCCACACGAACCAGTTAAAAGTTGATGCGGATTATAAACCCGAACTAGGTTTTCTTCTCCCGAGATATTGGGAGCAAAAGGGGCGCGTATTATGCACCACTGCGGCTAATAGAAGGCTGTTTACCGTACAAATTTGTCTGTTTTGTGGTTATATTCCATTCTTAAACTTCAATTGATAACTAAGCATTACACTTAGCTTACAATTAATGTTCAACCACCTGGTCAAAAATTGGTTGGACCAGTAACTTCTGTTGATCATTCATCATTGATGACAAATTCATAGAAATTAATCTTTTTCACTACTTATATGGGAGGATTTGTACAAGTTATTCATGTCCTGGTAAAATATATTTCTAGCCGAATACCTATACTATTTGATAGCTCATGTGATGTAAATTTTCAAACTGGTTCTGTATATGTACCCAAATGAGGTTCAAATTTAATGTTCAGGGTTCGTCTTGTATGCAGAACTAACATTGAAATGAATTCGAAAAACTCAGTACATTCATGTGCTTAGGTAAATTTAATTCTGAAACATGCATACTGAATCGCAACCATTCTGAAAATGATATTGTAATCACGTTGGAATCTGTAAAATCGATTAAAACATGATCGGAAATAATTGATGGATGGTATATATTGGGTGCAAAATTTATTAGTTTACCGACCTATAGAATAATAAAATTGTAAGCTTGGTATCGTTGAATTACAATTTTTACCAGCAGAAAGTATTTAATGTTAAAAATGTGACTGAGATGGCATAAAAATTGCATGCAATGTTTCATTTATAAATACTTTCCGACTCTTCAATAGGAAGTGGACTTTTGCACCAACTGGCTAAGAAAGCTTGACAAAAATAAATACAATACAACATTTGACATTGTTAAATTTTGATTACCGTGATTACCGTTGCATAAGGCACATAATACATAATTTCTCCACATGACAAGTTTCAATTGTGTGGCTGATTAAGTAGTTCACATGTCGTTGTCAAGGAAATACAAAAAATAAGGAAGGTATTCCTCATTTAGAGCAAAACGGACACACTTTTTATTTTAAAATATTCTAACTTGTCTGAAATAATTAATTTATTAATGAATGATAGGTTTGTTTCAATCGATAACAAAAAGATTCACTAAGCACAACTTATAACTAACGCAAAAGTCTTTAGATCCTGATATATTATACATTTATTGCCTTTCTATGAACCAGCTAGACAATAATGCACTTACCCAGAAAACTCGCCATGTCCTGGCTGAGAGAGGTCCAAACAGGATCATGATTTCACAATGGTAAACATTTTTTTTTAATTACATGTATTATGAAATTGGTTTGGAATTGTACATACCTTCAACATTCGAACTTCTCTTAAAGCAATTTTCTTCACCATTTTATCATCTTCACTTTCTAAAAACTTTTTTATAGCTACAAGTTGTCCTGTTTCTTTGTGTCTACATTTTAATACCATTCCATAACTTCCTTCGCCAACTAATCCCAGATTTTCATATTTCTCCATTATTTTTTAATAAAACAACTGTCTCCTGGCATAAAATATCTATAAAAAAAAGAAGAATTCGTTATTTTTAATTCATATAAATTAATTATGATAGCATATATATTGAGGTCCATCTTAACAGCATTATATGCCCCTGGGCAAATCATTGCACTTGGGCCCATATCTACACAACCACTCTGACACAGGAATAAAACTGTAAATGTCGATAGAATTAAACATATATTTATTGTATTGGTATTTCCAACAAAATCAGTGTTTAAACATTAAAAAACATGCTGTACACAACATACATAGATATGCTAGTGTGTCCCCAGGGCCCAGGCAACTGCCCAGCGTGCCCATGCTCTAAGACAGCACTGTATATAGCTACTTCATTCAGTGACAGAAAGTTAGTTTTTCAATAACTCTTTGTAAAATGTTTGTATATTTTGTCAAAAATTTCTAATTTATAACCATTATGTCACTTGATGTTGATCTGTAAGGCAAATCCAGTACTAAAGTCTGTTGATTTATTCTATATTTGGTGATGTCCATATATGAAAATTTACCAGATTTCAATCGAATGGCTATAACATCATAAAAAACGTTTGATGTATTTAAAGAAAACAAAAAGATGAAATCTTTTCTATTTTCATGATAAGTGCTTTCATAATTTCAAGGTTATCGTTTGATATTACACAATTACTGCAGAACTGTATAACTCTTAATTTTTTTGTTACTATGGTAAAACAATATACAAAGAAAACGTATCACAAGAGTTTCACAGTCTTCGTGCTAAGCCACTTGCCCCGAAACCCAGGACAAGTAAAACTGGATTCAAACAAGTGAAAATTATGAAGGAATTTGTATGAATAAATCTAATTTTTTTCTTCTAAATTTGGCTTTCGGACAAGTAGGTGGAAAGAAGTAGGGCAAACACTGGCTTCAGTTCAGCAGCTACTTTACTTTTCAAGGTTTCCTGCAGAAAAAAAAAATATCTGATTAACAATTGTAGAGGTCACTACGTACATGTATACACGTATGTACCGGTATTGCACAACCAAATTTAACAAATGGAGAAAAACTTTGGACCACCAATTTATAAGTGAAAGAAATTTTAAAGATTGAGACATAATAGGAATTTTACATCTTCATTTATCTTGACTTAATGGTGCCTTGATTATCAAAGATGATGATTGATTTACAAAGATTAAACAGCTGGTGAACAGTAATTTGACCAAGAAAAGATGTGACTCAATTAAGTCATTATTATATATGTAAATGTATACCCGTATATACATTTAAAACTGCTGGCATGGTGCTTAAAATGACTTAAAACTAAAGTTTCTTACAAATACCTATCGATTACATTATGGATTTAAGGATTATCTTTGTGTTTATGCAGTTCAATGTTTAAACTGACATAGGATAAAATCTAAACCCCTACACACAAGTTAATAAATCTGTATGTTAAATATTAATTCATGGAGTACATTACACGTACATTTAAAAAAATATTGGGCAACAATAGAGAAAACCATGAAATGTACTCAGTTGTTTTAATTCTGTGTTAGTACTGGTGAAGATGTACATGTATATATCTTGTGCATTTAGGGTCATCATATTTACCCTCAAATTCTGATAGAAAATGAAATAAAATTTCAGTGTCAAATTTTAGGACATTTAGGTAATCTTGATGAGAAAAATATGTTTCATTAAATCTTATGTCACACATTATATTGATACCACGATTTTCCAGGCTAAACAATCGAATGCGAAGCTTTCCAATTTTAACTGTAACTCGGAAAACTGTGGTATAAATGATGAAGCCATGAAATATCACATATACAGGGGCGGATCCAGGAGGGCACACCCGGCGCGCGCCCCCTAAAGTTGGAAAAAATATGATTTTTTTGCGTAAAATTGTGATTTTTCACACGAAATACCCCAAAAATGTTCGCGCCTCCCTCCGCTCTGCACAATTTTTTTAAGTATGCCCCCCCTTAACTTGAAATCCTGGATCCGCCCCTGATATAGGTCGTTGATTATTGCACAGCGCTCTGAGAGTAATAAATCACAGTCCACCAGATTTAAAGTGTGCAATATCTCATATCTGTGTGTATCATTTCATAGTTCTTAGCTGTTGCTTACATTCTGGTATATATAATCATAAAAAGATCAAAGGAAAAGAAAGCATTCATATTACAAGACATCCTTAAGTAATATGATTGTTGTTCACTGTATTCATCTCTTTTTCAGAAAAACAGAGCAAAAGTGGGGCCCGGGTGGCTCAATGAGTTAGGTCGTTGGATCTAACAACTCATACAAGCCTATCACCAATACGGCATGGGTTCGCGCCTGGCTTTGTAAATTACACAAAAGGGTGCACTCGACTGACAGCCACAAGTGATAAAGTTTACCAGTTGCTTGCCCATGGTCGGTGGTTCTCTCCGGGTACTCCGGCTTCCTCCACCACTAAAACTGGTCGCAATGATATAGCTGAAATATTGTTGAAAGTGGCATTAAACACCAAAAATCAATCAATCAATCAGAGCAAAAGCAGTATAATTTCAGAATTATTTTTGAAAAAATAGGTCAAAGATGGTTTTTTGGGCCTAAGAGTAAGATGCCATGAGTGAAAAATGGTTAGAGTAAAAAAATCTTTCTTTTTCTAGTGTTGATCCAATTATTTTGTTCATTGAATACTCTTGTTACTATTTTGTTCAGTTATAGTTTACCTGGTATATAACTCCAGAAAATGTACTAAGATAATCTTTCTTGGATTAAGCTGTTTGATCTGGCTGATCTGATGGTTGGTTGTAAAGGTTTGGTTTATGGTGTCTAATGCCATTTTCGACAATATTTCAGCTAAATAGTGGTGGTCAGTTTTATTGGTGGAGGAAATCGGAGTACCCGGATGGAGAAAACCACTGACCTGTCGCAAGTCACGGACAAACTTTATCACATAATGTTGTATCAAGTACACTTAATCATGAGCAGGATTCGAACTCAACTTTAGTGGTTTTAGGGACTGATTGCACAAGTGGTTGTACATCCAACTACTATATGATCACGACCATGATGGCCCATTTTGTAAGGACTGCAAAGACTTGAATATATACATGTACGCTAGGGCTCTTCCTTAGTACAGAATTTAATCTTCAAATTTATGTAAATGATTTTAGGTTCCATTCCAAAAATCCTCATTATGTATCCATATCAGGTTTTATTTTATAGATGATTTTAAACTGTTTTCTCATTGTTTTGACCCATATATCAATGTCTGTCAATAGCCATGGGTATTTATTTCTAAAAATTCCAATCTTCTTATAATTATCACAACAATGCAATGTGTCAAATAACATTGTTGAATCTTTTCAAAACAGATCTTTTTAAAAAAAAATTTCAATGACCTTTTTAAAGGAAAAGGCCATAGTCTTGACAAGTTAGAGTGAAAATTTAAATGACAGTAAAAAAAAGACATTTGTGTTAATGAATGTTAAAGATAGTATACTGTAAGGTAGAATTTGGTCATTGAAGTTGCCTGTTGCACCATATAATGGGGATCGCCATTTTTCAAAACTCTCCAATGTGGAGGAGACAAAAACCTGAAAAGGGGCGTATCCATTCTCGGATTATACCTTCCCGTTACGTCACGCAATCAGTATCGTATATTATATCAGCATTGATCAGTTGCAATTTTTTCATTAAAAATTATGTAAATCGTGGTATATATTTATCTTTTGATATTTACAAAATCATTATGACTTATGTTAAGCATTTTATTGCACTAAGTAACGAAGGGAAAGAGTGAGAAGATTTTTTGTGTGTAATTACCGATCCGGACAGGACTACCTGTCAACACAATGATCATCGATCAGTGACCTCGAAAAACACGGGAAAGTATGACAGCATTGGGGACAAAAAAGAAAAAAACATGTGTAAGCACAAAACGAGTTAAAAATGACAGTTATTTAACCTACGGCCAATCACGTAAAACATGAAATTATACGTAGAACCCCCCTCCCCCGATACAAATAAACTCCTTTGTTTTATGAAAATATAACATGGGATGGGAATATTAAGAACAAAATTAGAACGATATACATTTATAAACATTGTATTGCA
>MJUT01028081.1:350639-364097 GCA_002080005.1 Gigantidas platifrons | reverse complement strand
GGGATAAAATACTAATATCTGCCAATCCATGTTAAAACTCCCAACACATTCTGGCTTCCATGATTTATTTCTTAAATAAAGAGGGACTGAATGGTTTCACTGAGAAAAAAAATTGGTGAAAGGCATTTTAACTAGAAATTTTACCAGTGTCGGCTCTATCTATTGCTGTCTTACATCAAAATGGAAACTGTAATGGTTAGCAAGTAAACATTCAAGAAACTTAAACTTCAAGAAAAGTTAAATGGTCGGTCCCTAAATGATTTTACCTTGAAACTCCCCCCAATATATAAAAGTATTCAGAAAAAAGAATGAATATACATAATCATGGCAGTCAGATACACAACACACGATTATTCTTTTCCTTTCAATTAAAAAAAATAAATAAATACAAATCTGCTATCAAGAACTGCAAAACAATAAGGGAATCAAATGGCATTTCATTTGATACAATTGTCACAGAGAAAATAACATTATAAGCATATTGTCAGACATCAAGTAATAATAAAACAGATGTAGAAATGATGAACCCATAAAAATAAACCGTACACATACACACACATTAATTCTATTTGTCAACAGTCATCCAAAAATACTTATTGAATTAGTAAGATGTATTATTGATGTAAATGAAGATGAGAAACTATCCAATTTAACACTTAGACTTGGATACAGACCATTTCTTGTCCTGGAAATATACTGTAGTTTTATTTTCATTAGTTTATATCTATCTTGCTATTAAATATCAATATTGGTCAAATGCAAGTCTCTTAATACTGATGAAGTCAACTCTACAGAAAATGTCAGAAAATATTATTCATTTATCCACAGTATTCAATTAGCAAAAGAAATACTTTCATCAAGGGGAGATAATGCAGAAGTCAACCCCACAGAAAATGTCAGAAAATATTATTCATTTACCCACAGTATTCAATTAGCCAAGGAAATACTTTCATCAAGGGGAGATACTGTAGAAGTCAACTCCACAGAAAATATTATTAATTTATCCACAGTATTCAATTAGCCAAGGAAATACTTTCATCAAGGGGAGATAATGCAGTTGATCATACAACATAATTTTCAAGACATTTCTTAGCTTGTCCATCCTGGAATAAAATCAAGTTTCCAATGAGGATCATCGATACAGATATTCATTAATGAAATGAATAAATAAACATATCATGAGTTGTTTATTTTTTTCTCCATCTTTCAGCTTTAAATCGTTTGTTGTGAATTAAGTCAGTAATCATGTGATAATAAGTTTATTTTTAAACAAATGTTCCTCTGAAAAGTTGTGTTTATTGGCTGATGTAATGTTTGTTGTTTCTATGACAATGTTAATAATTATGCTCAGTCATAAAACAGCTGTTTCCAATTTTCAAATAATGTATTGATTACCAAGTATTCTTCAGAAGCTATGATGGTGTTTAACAATACTTTCAACAATATTTCAGTTCTATCGCAGAAGTTATGAAGAAAAAATAATATGTGAATACCTTGTGTACCAATAAAGAGGCAAGACAATTTCATGGTATACAAAAATTTCTTTAGTTTTTTAGTAAACATTGATTGATTGGTGCTTAAAGCCAACTTTACCAGTATTTCAGCTATATCATGGCCTCTTTAGTAAATATGGATTACACTATAATTCCATATTTCATGTGACACTAACTTTAAGCATACAAAAAATATCACAATTGGCTTGTACAAATCACAGTTAAGCATAAAACAAAATACAAAATAATTAAGCAAAAATACAAAAATTGAAGAAAAAAATGTATCTTTTATACTGGTATACTCTCATATCCGACAACAGTAATGCCCTATATACTTATAGTAAAGAAAATAATTGGGAAGGAAATGTATCATTGATTTGTTTTGTTTCAGAATGGATTTCTGAAAGCAATATCGCATAGAATGCGAGATGCGATGAAAAGTCCTTTTTGAGCAAAACATATCAACGATAGTATGTTTATCCACGATTTGTCAAAGTGGCATCATTGATGTTAATATAACGTCACATCATTACACGTCTATATCAATGATAATATGTTTGTATCACGTTTGTTACTTGATTATAAATATTATCCCATGTAAAGATCAAAGGGTCAATTTACAAATCATTGAACAATATTTTTGCAGTATACATGTATTAGTAATTGAAATTGTCATTTCTTTTTAAAATTTGAAATGTAAAATACAATCAGATTAAGTTAGAATGTTACAATTCTATACGTATGATGTTTTTTTTAGTAATGTACAATTCTATGCATATGATGTTTTTTTCGTAATGTACAATTCTACGTGTATGATGTTTTTCTAGTAGTGTACTAACTATAACATACAAACAACCTTGATCAAATTTCCCTGAAGGTATATGAATGTACATTTGTTCCCTTGGATAATGAATTTTTAAAACAACCCAGTAGTTTTTTTTTTCTTTGAGAAACAAATATTCTATACTAAATATGCAAATATTTTTTCTGTTGGAATAAATATAATGTAATGTTTATTCCACTCAGACCAAATGGTATGGCAGAAATTCTATTGAATCACAAATCACATCAACTAGAGATTATATGACACCAACGATTTTGCCATCAAGTTCCTAATTGGTTTCAAACCATAATATTGTAAAAAGTAATGATGAATGTCATTTCCCCACACATAAATGTGGAATAAATTGCACCTTTGCTAAGGAATTTCTCATAATATTAAAAATTGATCAGTAACAACAAAAAAGGTTAAACATAACGTCTCAGACAGTATAATACATGTACATGTACAAGATGTGAAAGTAAAATAGTAATTAATTTAATAAAAACAACAAGTGTGAACATAGAAAGATGCTTGGCCTGACTTTATATGTTGTGTTAGTTTGAATCATTGTGTAAGTATTGCAAATTTTCAAAACATTTCACACCATACATCTCAGTCAATGAACATATACACTATGATGCTGTGGCGGACTGGCCATGTAGGCACTTGGACAATCCCATGTGGGCCGCTCAGATAAGCAACATATTAATGAACAATGGGCCCAACTGATAGGGGTGGATACCTAGGCCAGTTTTAAAACCAAGTCTACTTCTGATATGATGTAAGGCCGAAGTGATAGGTGATGGATGCCCAAGGCCAGTTTCAAGACCAAGACCGTTTCTGCTACAATGTATGATGTAATGATACGTAAAATATCTATCATCTATAACAAACGGTTGTTGTACAACGTTGCCAGACATGTAGAACAACAGCTGTTATAAAGGTGGAGATATTATCACCAGTGTCACAGTGAGTTCTGTAGTATGAGCTATGATACTAGTGATATTGTATGTCAAGACATTCAAAACTGACATTATTATCAGTAACATCATGATGTGTTTGATGTCACACTGACTGATAATTTTCAGTATCATGGTCATTCTGTTGATATCTGAAAATATCACTCGGTGAGATAAAAGGAAAAATATACGAATTACCGATAAATATAGAATAACGGCAATTTTGAAGGTTGAGACAGACATAATTGGGATATTTGTGATAATAATGTCTGTCGAGACCTTCAGAACTAACATTATTGATTTATCGGTGATGTCATATTAAATGTGTTTTACGTTAGATTGACCGATAAACTTGCACATGGAATTTACGAACTAACCTAATATTTTTGTTGATCAAGGTCAGTTCAGTGATCCAGACTTTATCAGCTGAGCTGCACACATCAAAGGGAAAATGTTCAATTTGCCGAAAACAAGAAATATCATCACATGACACACAAATCTATACGAGATGAGACCACAAATGATATAACAATAGACCAAACACCATTGAACTACAACGTGGGATAATTTATATAGATCTAATTGACCAAGTCAGTTCTGATTCATTAAATATCAGAAAATTTATAATTAAAAAAATGTATCTAACTAACTATCAAGATAATGGGATTCATTTAATTATGGTCCCGTGAAGTATTGCACTAATTTCACTAAACATTGTTTATGATGACTCTATGCATTTTTAACCAATTTCAGTGGAAACATGTGTGCTATGAAAAAAAAATATTGCCATCTAAGGGTAGCCAATTTATGAGAAATAGCATGTTAAGCATCAAACATCCTTTTTTTTTTTGCTACTGTTAACGTTATTTCAACAAAAAAATTGTCATAATATTCTAACTATGATTCCTATTTTAGCATTAATTTGTGTATTTTTATTGCTACTCATAAAAGTCTTGATGCTGCTAGTAATAGTTTTATCATTTTCTGTTATTGCCTTATTTATCATTAACGTCATCTTAAGAGAAATTTTAACGTGATCCGTCATGATTTGTTTATATATAACAATTTTTTTTCACAATTGTAAAATACAGAGTGAGACAATAGTACTTCAATAATAATAACACATGTGACCTTATTTAATGAAGATATGGATGCATTGTGAACTATAATTAAAATTTATCCTGCAATCAGTACATTTGTTGTACAAATATGCAATACGAATAAATTTTTGCTTTATTCGTATTATAGGAATAAACTTTCAAACTAGACGAATAAACTTTTCAGCCTACGAATAAACTTTCCTGGTACCCTGTAGCAATGTATAGAGTGGAGGGTGCAGAAGTAAGAAACTGGTACTAATGTAACGCAGACCACGAAGAAGACACCCTTGACAACATTTATGAAAGGCGATGAATGATGCTTGTTTCTGTCATTTTTGTTTAAATCTGACAAGTTTTCCGACTTTTTTGACATTGCAGGATAAACACAAAATACGTACATTGTCGTTAAATTATAAAATTCATTTGTACTCGCTGCGAAACAGGGCTGAAAAGCTCGCCGAAGGCTTGCTATTCAGCCTGTTTCTAAAGCTTGTACAAATAAATTTTATATTTACCGACAATGTACATATATTGTATATATATTCATTCAAGAAATCAGATATTCATGCAAGTCTCAGATATATGAGTTTAAATTTAGAATTCATGTGAGTCTCATATATTTAAATAGCCTTATATTTCTTGAATTCCCTTTTAATAAAATATTTTTCAACGATTGTACATTTGTTAATACCCTGTGGGATGAATAATATGAAAAGTTTGAATAAATTATCCTTGGTCCAGTATTAACTACTAAATGGTATTTTCCATTACACTCATTTGCATAATTTATTTTTAATATTTTCATTTTCATATAAAAAAAAATATCAATTTGAACAAATTATTATTATTTTTCATATGTAAATTAAAATATTAAATATTGAATACCTTTTTAACTTTTTTATGCTAATTTATATTCAGGTGAGAATATCTCAACAAGTTTCAATTTATTTGTGAAAAAGAGAAAATAAAAATGTTCTGGATAATAATGATGAACTTGAGAAGTAACTGATTTTAAATGACCTATGAACTTTAGAAGTAACTGATTTTGAATGACCTGATCTGAGCATCCTTACTACACATAATTCAACATTCTCATAGAAGACTAAAAATAAAAATAAATTAGAATTAAAACAATTGCTATAACACTGGTTTATCTATAACTGTCACTCCAGCGTAACTTCGTCCCGTCATCATACTAGCACTAAGTAGTGTCCATTGATTAGTTTTAGGATCGTAACATTCTACGGAAGCTAAATTAGAAGAGCCATCGTCACCACCGACCACATACAAGTAACCACCATTTGAAACCACACCTGAAATTTGATTAAAATTTAGTTTTTTTGGTGTATACAGGTGAAACCTGTCTGATGTGACCTTCAAAGGGAACATTGGAAAATGGCTATGTAAGACAGGTTTAATTATTATGAAATGCACTGCAATATATTTATATTAATTAATAATATTGCAAAACCATGTTCATTTAAAATAGAAAAAGTTTTATTCCTAATAATAGCAGGTCAAATATTAGTGATGAAATGTCACCAGCACATAGTACAAGTCTGCCATCAATTATCAGTAATGTAAATTAATTGATATCAAATCTTCATGGATTGATATAAGATGGAATTTTTAATGACTCTATTTATAGTTTTGATATCTTGCTCCAAACACTCCATGAAGTGCACATCATTTTATGATTTACTTTACTTTCAAGACCTATCACTGGATGTTTAAGGAGAGTAACACGATGGGTGTGACTAGTGGAGCAGGAACTGCTTAACCTTCAGGAGCACTTGAGTATTCAGCCCCCATGTTTTTGTGGGGTTGTGTTGCTCAATCTTTAGTTTTCTGCTTAGTGTGTTGTCAATCATAGTCCCACCCCTTTATTTTTTAGGGCATTGTATTGTCTGTTCCTCGATTTACAACTTCGGTATCTTCAGACATTTCTTACTCCAGTTTATTTATTCAGAGATATTTATTAGCCCCATATATACATCCATTAAGATATTTCAGTTGTTTACTTATTAATTAGTTAATATTAGATTAATTTTAACTCAAATAATAAACATTATTTAGTTACCAGCATTCCTTCTACATAGATGCATTTCTCCAGCCTGCTTCCAATCATTGGCATCAGGATCATACATCTCCACACTCTTTCTTACTAATGGTCCATCATGACCTCCTACAGCATACAATGTACCTTCTACTACACCCACTCCTGTTAAAAAACAATTAAAACATCTTTACTAATGGTCCATCATGACCTCGTACAGCATACAATGTACCTTCTACTACACCAACTCCTGTAAAAATACGAAAAAAATATCTTTACTAATGGTCCATCATGACCTCCTACAGCATACAATGTACCTTCTACTACACCTACTCCTGTAAAAATATGATAAAAATATCTTTACTAATGGTCCATCATGACCTCCTACAGCATACAATGTACCTTCTATCACACCTATCAAAACATTTTTACTAATGGTCCATCATGACCTCCTACAGCATATAATGATTTCACCTGTTTCTAGATAGGACTTTAGAACTGCTCTGTAGGTGTGGTAGTTTTGTTTTTCCTTTTATTATCAACATTTTTTTACTAATGGTCAATTATGACTTCCAACGGTATACAATGTACCTTCTACAATGACCACTCCTGTAAAACATGCAATCAAACATTTTTACGAATGATCCATTATATGACTGGCAATAACGTACAATTTACCTTGTACAAAACCAAGTCCTGTATTTTTCTAGCTAATTGTACATCATGACCGTCAACGGCATACAATGTACCTTCTACAACATCTAGTCATGTAGCGGACCTTGACATTTGGTCGAGATCGTATGCAATCAGTGCTTATCACCACTAAAGTTGTTCATATCCCGCTCATGGCAAGGTGTACTTGATACAACATCATCTGATAAAATTAGTCAGTGATTGGCGACAGGTCAGTGGTTTTCTCCGGGTACTCCGGTTTGCTTCACCAATAAAACTAACTCCCATAATAAAACTGTAATATTGTTGAACGTGGCATTAAACACCATAATCCTAACCCTAAACTTGTATTTGATATGCAGTCCAGAAATAATCCTACCTGCCCCACTCCTCCGACATGACATGTCCTTGACTGGTATCCATTTATCTGTTAAAGGATTATAGCACTCTACTGAACTTAGACATTGCCGTGATGCACCATCATATCCACCCACAGCATACAACATACCTGTATGATAAATCATGTAATAGAATGTGTTCATAGGCCACAGATGCTCACGCCTCCAACTAAATTAAACAGGGGCATATAACCCCAGGACGGAAAAAGTGCTCAAGTCTGAAATCGACATGGGACTTCCTTTTATGGTCACTGACCTTGTGCATACATTTCATATGATTTGCTTAAGAGGAACTTAAGTAATTTAGCGGAAACCAAAAGCATTATGTATGTATGAAAGGACAGCCATATGAATATGCCCTCGATGTTTAGCGTTGGCATAAAAAGTTCCTAATTAAAAATATGTGTGGGCACATCCTAAGCTGAATGTTTTCAATAAAGAATATTTCATACATCAGCTAATTAGAAACTATAATGCCCTGTGGAGGGTTTTTTTAATGTTAGATTGAAGTAAAATTAGGAAACCTACATGAACATCTATAGGCCATTCCTGCAGATGTTTATGGTATTTCGAACCCCCAACCTATGGTATTTTGACCCACCTATCCATGGTATATCGAACCCCCTTCTAATGGTATATCGAAACCCTACCCATGGTATTTTGACCCCCCTACCCATGGCATATCAAACCCCCTATTCATGGTATATCGAACCCCTACCCATGGTATATCGAACCCTCTGCCCATCTCTTGATTAGAAATGAGGGGGTTCAAAATACCATGGAGGTCAATTTATCATAAAGGGAGGGTTCATTTTTCAATAAGGAGGTTCAAAATACCATGGAAGAAAACTGAACAGGGATCAATATACCATGGGGTTCAAAATACCATATGACAGCGGATTAAAACAGAATCCTGTATAAACTTAACCTTAAATAAAGTTTAAATGTAGGTAATCTTTGTTCATTTAATCTGTATAATCCAAACATGTCTATTCAGGGTTCCCACTACTTTCAAATTAGAGGGAGAAGCGACTTCTCTTTCAGAGAGCTCACAGGGAGAAGTGGAAGACAACAGAGAGAAGTGGGGAGACTTCTGGGAGAAGTTAATTGCGATTAATCGAAACATTGTTTCGCGACCCCTCTTAGTATTCCGAATATTATAAATGATTCAAAGGAGTTACGGCTAAGACAGATATAACTATATCATGTACATAATGGTCAAATACCTAATTGTATCAAAAGCAAGAATTCAAATGTCAACAAACATTTCATTATTCAATTAGCCATGAATATTAATACTCAACAAAGTAAATGAAACCACAGTATTTAATCTATCATTGATAATTCCTAGACAGAATTAGATTTATTTACTTTTCTTAATAGTAAAAATGTAGAAATAACTTACCATTTACAACACCAACACCCACACTACTCCGTCTTGTACTCATGTTAGATATTGTCCTCCATTCTCCAGTTCTTATGTCATAACATTCAGCTGTATCTAATCCTAAACAATAATATATTATAGACAAATCATTTTATATTTTGACATAAAATTTTTATGTCTATAATCACATACAAATTATATGGCATAGGTATATATTTTTTTTATCAATTTGTAATTAATATAAGTTCTTATAGCTAATTTTTCGATACAACATTATGTGATAAATTTTGTCAGTTTGTTGCGACAGGTCTGTGGTTTTTTTCGGGTACTCTTGTTTCCTCCACCAATAAAACTGACTGTCACGATATAATTGAAATATTGTTGAAAGTAGCGTTAAACACCATAAACATAAACCAAACTATAACTAATTTTAATCCCTTTGATTAATTTGTAAAGAAGGAAATGATGCTTATATTGTAATGCATCTTATAATGAATTAATTAATCAAATATGTTTAAACTAAGAATAATGCAGATCTTACTGAAATAGAAAACATTGGTAGAAGAAAAGCACACTATAAATGATCTTGGTGAATCTAATGGGTTATGTTGGTAATAATGTTAAACATCAAACATGTAAAGGATTCAATGAATATGAATTGTCTCCCTTTCATTATATTTGAATTATCTCCCATTACACATTTTTTTACAGTGTATTTTTGTAATTAATTCTACAGTGAAATAGTCAGTCTTAACTGACAAATCACTTTGAATCTTCAAATAGAAAGACAATAAAATATTGGTGTGTGAGTGTGTGTTTTATGTTATGTTTTTCTAACAGCCAGATTCTTAGAAATATTTCCACTTAAATAAGAAACAGATACTTTAACAATAATCATAAAAGATTTTTGTTTACCTGATGATCCATCAAAACCACCAACAGCATATATGAGACCATTTAATACAGATACTCCTAGAGTACTCCTCCTAGCTTCCATACTCGGACACGCTGACCAAATATCTTTTACAGGATCATAAACATCTACTGTCCGTACTCGTAAACTGCCGTTAAATCCACCAACAGCATGAACTAAACCATTTACTACAGCTACACCTGTCATTGTATAGATATAAAGTGTGTGAATCAACAAATGCAAAAATAAATCATCAGAGGTCAATTAAATCTTAAAATGTAGGTCAAGGTCACCACTTTGATATTGTTAATGTAGCAGGGTTCCAAGGAAATTAAAAGTTGACAGTAGAAGTTTTTTTTTAGGAAAACTGCTCGTAGCCATTGGCTGTAGGCAATCCTCGTTAAATAAATAAAGAACTAAATTAGCAGTAGAAGCTTGGAAAACATAAGAAAATTCATGATTAAGATTTTGCATTGAAAAGCATGTTCCTACATACTACATAACCAAACACATTTCTATCAAAATATTACTGTAATTTACAGAATATAGGGCAAGACTTTTTTTTCAACTTTAAAATGACAAATTTACCATTATAAATCCTATGGAAAATATTTCAATTAGTCCACAGAGACTTAATAGTCCAGAAAATATGATACCTCATTTTGACAAGCTGTGTATTTGTTTTAAACCTACCACACCGACACCTCCTTGTTGGCATTTCAGCTAATTGATACCATCGTTCTTCTTTAAAATCAAAGCATTCTACACTTCTTATAGCTTTGGGAGCTTGACCACCAATAACTAATAAAACCTTGAAGAAAACAGTTCCAAACATTTTAAAAAGTATTCAACTGGTTTGGATCAACACTACCTAATACAAAATACCTTATATGTACGGTAATCAGTTTGTTTTGCATAGAAAGCTTCTCATTCAATACAAAATATGTTAAATTTACAAATATATTCAAATATGAGATGATATTTGATTTTCACAAGTTTAATTTAGGGTTTAATTTAGACATGTTTCACTATACATGTACATGTATTATTATTAGGATTGATGTTTAATTGCTCGCTGGATGTTAAACATCAATCAATCAATCATTCAATCATATTATTAGGAGAGGATGATGACTTGTTCTCTATATTTTTAATGATAGTACAACACAATCTTTAAGCTCCACTTTCAAAAGTAATGCAAGCGTTTGTGATCATTAAACATTCTGTTAATCTTTCACAAAGGAAAACACCACTGAGATTCTTGCATAAATTATCTATATATCATGGCCCTATATAGTTTCTTTTTTTCTGTGAACCCTACTTTAAGACACAGTGCTTATTAATTTGTAAGACATTAAAAAAAAATCATCTTTCTTCCATACAATCCTTTTTTTATTATGTACTACGTGGTAAATCATAGTCTTCTTGTTAACCACATGGGGAAATTGTGTTACATACAATCATACATTACTTTGGTAGATCTGTATTGACCATGAATGATATATTTCCAAATACATGTAGTCATTAATCGAATATTCCAGTTAATCTGGTTAAAATTAAACTCCTTATTAGCACTGTCTTTTGAATCTGAGATGGAACACCTTATCAGATATTAGTCTTGGCACCAGTGTTCGTGCATACGTTTTTTACATGTCAAATGCAAAATCATTGGAAAAGTTCAGATGGAGACTACTGCTATGTGAGTATTAAAATGTATTAAATGTTTTCGAATTTGAGTTTATTTTGAAGGACTAGGTATAAACTTCAATTTCGAAAACTTTCAAAATAAAATCTTTCCTTTATTCATTTTAAGAACCATCCAAAGTATGCATGCACGATATCATCGGATGTTTTCACATTTGTCAAAAATCGAGGGTTGATTTGTTTACACTTCATTTTCACTGAAATGTTAAAAATTGTAGTGGAATCCGGATAATGACCATAAAGATAATACTTCAAAGTATTTGAGGATGATTTAAATTAATTCAATCAAATTTTGTTAAGCAGTGAAATTAACCAATGAACCCTCAAGTGTGTGATAACACCGAATGGCTCTGTACATGTAACAAGTTTCAGCACTAGTTCTTTCCTTTTTCAAATACATTTACAATATTTACCTTTGGTAATCCTAGTGGAGTTCTTGGTAATGTTCGAGGTGTTTTAAATATAGCTTTTTGTTCTGTTTTTAACAGATGATATTTCATAGCTTCTATAAGAAAGTCTTTACAACGACTACTGGTTTTTATCATTTGTTCTTCCTCAACTCTTTGTACCAGATAATCCTGCGTCATCAGA
The DNA here is from genome assembly GCA_002080005.1 of Gigantidas platifrons. Classification (NCBI taxonomy): domain Eukaryota; kingdom Metazoa; phylum Mollusca; class Bivalvia; order Mytilida; family Modiolidae; genus Gigantidas; species Gigantidas platifrons. The sequence continues at coordinate 352,001 of MJUT01028081.1, read as the reverse complement.
GGAAAGCGAACGTTTTCTAATAATTCTGACAAAGTTTGTTCCCTATTTGATATGTCATGTTGGACCCATGATATGACGGCCTCATAAACCTAAAATGATCATAATAACAGCTTATTAGTCTAAAATGATAAAAATAACATCATGTTTAGTCTATGAAGAAATGGTTATAAATTAAATTGAAAAAATGAGCCGGTATTGTCACCTAGTAAGGAAAATATATTAGAAATATTGTTTATAGGATCATATTTAAATTTTGAAAACCACCAGCCATAGAATTGAACCTGAGACATTCATTGGTACAGAATTAAATCTTTATACCATAATGCTGCTTCATATCAAAAACCATTTATTTTAACCTTTGAACCACATGGCTCCCACCCATAGAAGCCCTGGGCAACTTACTTTAACAATGTTGAATTTCCATTCCACTACAACACTAATGATTATTTTTGTTATATTTCAAAATATCCATATTCGATGAAAACTGTCACATGATAAAATAAAACAAACACACTGCTTTTAGAAAAATTGATGATTGCAGGAAACAACCCTATTTTTAGCCTCCAGGCATTCCATTGTTAGCCTGCCATTTTAAAATAAATGTGGAAGTGAATGTCAGACTGTTTTTGATTTTGATTTTTTGGTGTTTTAACGCCACTTTCAACAATATTTCAGCTATATCATGGCGACCAGTTTTAGTGGTGGAGGAAGCCGGAGTACCCGGAGAGAACCACCGACCATGGGCAAGCAACTGGTAAACTTTATCACTTGCGATGTCAAGTGTACCCTTTTTTGTAATTTACAAAGCCGGACGCGAACCCACGCCGTATTGGTGATAGGCTTGTATGAGTTGTTAGATCCAACGACCTAACTCACTGAGCCACCCGGGCCCCTGGCTGTTTTTAATGACATAGGCTTAGCATATGAGAAAATATAAGCTATCAGCTCTTAGGGTGTTGTTTTTCTTCAAGATAATTGGTTGTTTCATAGAAGATATGTGTTGCTACTGTGGTAAAAAGTAATAAAGCAATTATGGTCCTCATCTGAGGGCAACATTCACATTTGTCAACCCATCACAGGCTGTTTTCCCACAGACAAGCCCTTGGGAAAACAACCTCGCTCAGGTTGACAGATCTGAATATCTACCTCAAATAAGGGCCATAATTGTATAATGTCAAGTACAATTACCATTGCTAGTTATTGAGAATATATTACATTTGGTGTGGTGTTCGTACAATTTCATTGGCTAAATCAGTCACGTGATATACAGAATATTTAAGTATATTGACTCTATGTTACTAAAAATAGTAACATAGCGTCAATATTTTTTTTTAAATAGAAACAAGACGTCTGGTTTCTTCA
>MJUT01028081.1:315617-350454 GCA_002080005.1 Gigantidas platifrons | reverse complement strand
AGAAGCTGAGATAACTGTTACGAAAGTTTTCATTATGGCAAACATGAAAAATTCTAAGTCGCACTGTAAACAGGAAGTAGATGTGCGGTAAACCTGGAAAGGGGAGACACGGTACAAGTCACCATGCCAAAGCCATATATCAAATATAAAATCATTTCTTCCAGTAGAAGCCGAGATATCTGTTACGAAAGTGTGAACGGACAGATGGACAAGGTGATTGCATTATAGCCCCCTCTCTACGAGTCGGGGTATAAAAATTAAGGACTTTTTACTCTGTCAATATGTTATATATTGACCTCGTAAAAAGTCCATAATTGATAAATAATCAATATTAGCTCGTATTTTTTTCAAGTGCCTTACAGAGAGAGGTATAATCTATTTGCAGCTGTTCTATGCCAGGATCTATATTTCTTGAGTTTTATAGATTTTTTTTAGGTCTGTTACTCAAGTGGTTTTGAAGAGGGGTTCATGTTTTGCTGTAATTGTTTGTAGCTATCAACTTTGAATGTAACATTTAAATTTCAAACCTACTACTAACCTGTTCTTCAGTAATAACAGTGAGTCTATCACTTGAGATCAGTTTACATACAGTTTCACAGGGTAGAGACAAGAACTCATCATAATGTACTACATCCCTGAAAGTAGTAGAAATAAAAACGTATCTCAATTAATTTAGTGTGCACAACACATTTCTGGACTAGGTTACATCAAATATACTAAAAGTCAAAATATTGGTGAGCCAAATTATTGAAAAAAAAGTTTTTGGGAGCAAGAAAACCAATGGACCTTAAAAGGATGGCCAAATCGACTAAGGTCACCTATGACTGAGACAGGTGAATCTTGGTTATCACTATACTTTTCATTGTATCTAGGCAGGTGAATCTTGGTTATCACTATACTTTTCATTGTATCTTGAATGTTGTTATTTTTTTTAGCAAAGCTCTATATAATGTATCATTAAACTAGAGGCTCAGCACTGAGCTGAGCCTGTGTCGCTCACCTTGCATTCTGCTCTGAAGAAACTTAATACAGAACATTCCATAGCCTATAGGTGCTTCCCACAGGCCTCTACATTAACATTTTTTTTAACTTGTCCCTTCGGACATTACTAACTAAAACGAGTTGCAAGTCAAAATCATTTGGTCTTGTTTTATACTCGGCTATAAAAAAAACTTCCGGTAGGGGATGGGGATGACCTCGGGCCTCAACTCTTGGGGCATTTAATTTATCTATTCACCCCGATCATAAATATATATGATTTGGGGGAGGGGATCTCAACCATTAAAAAGTTCACCTCAGGTAGGGGGTGGGGTATGACCCCCGGGGCCTGAGCTATAAGGCATTTAATTTGCCTAGTCACCCTGATCATAAATATATATGGCTTAGGGGTGGGGATCTCAACCATTAAAAAGTTTACTTCAGGTAGGGGTGGGGCAAAATCCCCTGGGGCCTGAGCTAAAAGGCATCTAATTTGCCTAGTCACCCTGATCATAAATATATATGGTTTAGTGGTGGGGATCTCAATCATTAAAAAGTTCACTTGAGGTAGGGGGTGGGGTATGACCCACGGGGCATGAGCTATAAGGCTTTCAATTTGCCTAGTCACCCTGATCATAAATATATATGGTTTAGGGGTGGGTATCTCAACCATTAAAAGTTCACTTCAGGTAGGGGGTGGGGTATGACCCCCGGCCCCCGGGGCATGAGCTATAAGGCATTTAATTTGCCTAGTCACCCTGATCATAAATATATGTATGGTTTAGGGGTAGGGATCTCAACCATTAAAAAGTTCACTTCAGGTAGGGGATGGGGTATGACCCCCTCCCCCGTGGGCCTGAGCTATAAGGCATTTAATTTGCCTAGTCACCCTGATCATAAATATATACGGTTTAGGGTGGGTATCTCGATCACATTTTTTTTATACAGATTCATATTAACTGTATTATACTAAAGTAAATTATATCAATATTTAAATAGAGTTATCTCTCTTTCCACAGATTAAATTGGAGTTATCTTTCTTTCCACAGAAAACAGATTTAGAAGATCTTTGAAGGTATTTCCCATAGGGTCAAATGTTAAACTTTGTCCCGCAGTGACGGCCATTTTGGACTTAAGATCAGCACCAAAACCATAATTTTGGTAGAGGACCATCCAAGGAACATTTCTGCAAGAGATCATTTTTACTGACATTGTGGCTTCTGAGAAGAAGATCTTTGAAGGTATTTACCATAGGGTCCAATGTTAAACTTCATCCTGCTGTGGTGGCCATCTTGGATTTTGGATCTGCACCAAAAACATAATTTTGGTAGAGGACCACCCAAGGATTCTTCACACCATAAAACAATTCCATTGGCTGTGTAGTTTCTGACAAGAAGAAGTTGGAAATTGAGCCAATCAAAACACATTATTGGCCCTGGCAGCCATATTGAATTCCTGATCGAAACAAAAAACATATTTTTATAGAGGACCTCCTGATGCACATTCCTGCCAAGTTTGGTTCCATTTGGCTCAGTGGTTTCTGAGGAGAAGATTGAAATGTGAAAAGCTAACGACGGATGATGACGACAGACGCCAAGTGATGGCATTTGGGTCAGGTGAGCTAAAAAGTTTTTCTTAAAATTACTTTTTCAAATTGTTGTCACTAAAACTTGATCTGAGTATTACTGGTAGTAATAGAAAGCTGCCTTCCACAAAATGTTTAAGACAATTGCATAAGAAATGAATGTGATCAGGTTAAAAATGATTTTGTCTGCCCCTTTGTTGTCTTGGGTATAAAAATGATCAAAACCTGGAATAGTAGATTTTTAAAAACATGAGATGAAATTATTCAGAAACAATTGTATAATTTAAAAGATTACATATATTTATGCTTTTGACAATACAATGTACATGTATAACAGATTGTCTTGACCTCAGTCAAATAACAGAGGAACTTACAGAAAAGGTGACAATGAATGAAAATCAAAGTACTGAGGTACTGTCTAGCCCCAGTTTCTTTGCACAGTTTGTGTATTTCATTGGAAAAATACTATAGGATTTTCATTCATTTTCTACTTTTTCAAATATTTCACACTAAATTTGCAATAGTTTTTTTTTTAAGTTTTCCTTTATTTTTTGTTTATCGATTTGAGGTATATTGTATGCCATTTATTACTTATAAATTAACAGAAGATTAAGTACTGGTCTCTTGATCAGACAGAATAATCTAGTTTTGACAAAAATAATTTTTGTTCTTTTCTCCACCTAGACTTTGCATTAATATATATATATAACATAAGTGTCTTAAAATATAAAGTTTATATGATGAAGTTAAAAAAAAAACTGGGATAAAGGCGAACTGCACAGTGTCTTTTCACCACATTTTTGTGCCAAATACACATAAAATTTATATTTTCAGACACTGCATTAATATCTTGTTTATACTGCAAAAAAATCATATTAGTCCATCGACGTTTATATTTTGAATTACAATGTAAATAACAAAATCATCCCTTGATTGCACCTTTTGATATTTTCTGTCAACAGGAAGTGAACTGGATATACAACTAGTTTCTCAAAGCTCAACAGCTAACATGTGACAGTGGTACCAGAAAACCTATATTTGAGTTAGTTACAGTATATAACAAAAATTATCCCGCAATGCAATTTGATTGCTCAAATAGATCCATTACAGGATAAAAAGTACTACGTGCATGAGCTGCAAATAGTTAAATTCTATAATGTTAATTTACGAAAGGCACAAAAAAATCAATGATAAAATAGAAAAGAAATAACTATTCAAATATCTTTTCTATATTATGTAAAATTTCAAAACTATATTCAATGAAAAAAATCAAGGCCAAATTATTAGGTCAGATCATTAAAGGAGGATTTTGATTACCTAATTGAAATAAAATTTTGAGAATTTGGTGATATATTAAGTGTGGAATTAGGAAGTCTGTGGCTAGAAATTATGATCAAATAAATGATGCTGGAAATTATTTTTATGACTTCAACTTAAGAATCAATGTTTAGAAAGTATAAGTTTAACTGAACATCTGTTTAGTTATTATTTCTGTTATGTTTCATTGATATACAGAATCAACCTTTACACTTACACAAAGTGCTGCTCTGTATATGTCTGGGCATAGTTCTTCAGATCTGTACAAGCATGTAAGTCAGAGAATGCTTGGATACCCAGACAGTTTGATGGATGTAACTGAGACTGAAGAAAATCACAACACGCATCTCTTACTTCTGTCATCTGTAGAATATTGGCAGCTGGAAGTAATGTCTAGAATGACAAAAAAAAGTACAATTTATTAAAGCCTACAGTGAGTCAAGGATCATTGTTTAACTTTAAAATGTCATTGGGTCTGTGCTGCTCTTCTTTTTAGTTTTTTGTGTTGTCCTATTATGTGTCCTTATGTTCTGAGTTCCGTGTTGTGATGTTTGTTATGATTTCCACATAAAAACAATGTTCAGTTTGTCTTAGCCTCCGGTTGTTTGTAGGCGGCTCATGTCTTGGTTATGTTATTTGTGTTTGTTTGCATATGCCGGTGTCCAACACATATTGTGTTGTGTTTATGCTTTGTTTTGTGTACCATGTATTGCCAGTGTTTCTGGATTGTACATTTTTGATTTAAAATGAAATGAGAAATATTTCATTTAAATATCATGTCTTGAGCAAGTTTCTTTTTGACTTACTAGACATAGTGCAAAAAAAAAATGATATACAACAATTAAGTATTTTTCAATAAATACCTGAACATTTTCTTCAGTCACATGAATTTCTGAGGTATAAATAAAATCTATAAGTAACACCAAGGCTGTTGGATCTATTTCTTGCAGTGTTATCCTGTCAGCTTTGGCTTCTGCCAAATCTTGTGTAAACATAGCGTAGAAATATGAAGTACATGAAGACAGGACTACTTTATGGGCTGGAATCTCTGTCTCTGCTGCTATCAACACGACATCACATAATAGACTGTCCCTGTAATACAAATTTAAGAGTAGAAAAGCTGATACATGTACATGTACACATACAATGTAGAAATGTATTAAAACATACAAGGTAAACTAGATCGATCATCGGTCGATGTGGGTACAACGATCAACAATTTTGAAAATGCGACCGATTCCAATCACTATTATCTATATATACACATGCAGTTAAACCTGTATTAAGAGGTCACCTTTTGGACAAAGAAAAGGTGGCCTTTCAAGATAGATGACCTCTTAAAAGAGGTTCATTTCATATGAAATTTTCTATGATAGGACAAGAAAAATGTGACCTTTAATTTTGATACAGGTGACTGATTAATAGAGGTGACCACATGGGGCAGGTTTGACTGTATACTGAGTCAAATTCCTATCTGAAACAGAGAAGTAAAATGTCATACAGCACTATATTACTCATTTAGTTAAACACTCTGCCTGTAATCTGGAATAATCTATGAGTGTCCACTTCCTCATGTGGCAAGTTTCAAATTCATCTTGTAGAGTGTGTAAAAAGCTTAAGAAATGGGAGACAATTATTAATTTCGAGGTGGGACCACCCCACCCTCAGTCTTCAGTTACTGATTAGTTCACTGGGCTATCAACCTTAAAAATCCACTAACCCAGTGAACTACAGGTACAAAAAATGTAATATGAGTCAAAAATTAACTTGGGTCACCAACAAACCTTCTGAGTTGATTCAAAACATCAAAAGCTTTCTGTGTGTGTTGTTTATGTTTGAAAGCTGGACGTTCTCTGCCCTGCAACATCTTTGGTCGTACATCCATCATGGCCATTTTCAATTCTGTAAAGCTTCAGGTATTTATTTCGAAATAACCTGTAAAAGAAAATGCAAATAGTGTTCAATAAACAAATTTACCTATGCATGGAGCATAATACAAATGTACAATGGTTTATTAGATATATTTATTATTGAAATTTACAGTTCCTAAATAATGTAATTATCGATTCACCAATTGTAAGTGGAAAATAGAAGAATTACAAGAAGCAATGGTAGATACAACTAGAGAAAGTTGATCTGGCGATCACAGATACCCCTGCATTCCAAATTTTCATCCAGAAACCTTTAAAGTCCCTATCTTCTAAGAGAAAAAGGGCCATAATTCATGAACGGTAAATGTCAATTTCACCATAATCGAATTTAATCTGTATATTATGGTACATCGCATTGTGTTAAAGTTTGAAAAGATTTGGTTGAGTCGTACCTTAAATACCATCCGGAAACCTAGAAAGTCCCTATTTTTTCTAAGAGAAAAAGGGCCATAACTTATGAACGGTAAATGTGAAATACACCATAATCAAAAATAACCTGTATTTTATGGTATACAGCATTGTATTAAAGTTTTAAAAGATTTAGTTGAGTGGTACTTTAAATATCATTCGGAACCCTAAAAAGTCCCTATTTTCTAAGAGAAAAAGGGCCATAACTCAGGAACCGTAAATGTGAAATACACCGTAATCGAACTTAACCTGTATTTAATGGTCCACAGCATTGTTTTAAAGTTTGAAAAGATTTGGTTGAGCGGTACTTTAATTATCATCCAGAAACCAAAAGTGTGTGACGGACGGACGGACATGAGGATCCCTATATACCCCAGACTCTCGTCGAGCGGGGTTACAAAATGTACAAGAATTTGGAATCATACCTGCTGCTTGGTTCAATATATAGTTTCAGCAGTTTTGCAAAAGAAGATTATAATGTAAATAGTTTACCAACGGACATGGACACCCTTTGGTTAAGATGAGCTAAGAAGTAAATTCAAATCAATTCTCGTTTTGCAATGTAATATATTTCAGCTGCAAGAAAACAACTACCGGTTAATCCACTCCAATACATTATCCTAGTCCCGACTCAGAGCGAACTAGTCTTACTCCATCATTTCTCGTGCTATGAAGAGAATCAGCAAATATAAGCTTAAAAGACCCAACTATAGATCAAAGAAATGATTTTCAAGCCACGCTGGACTATTACACCACAGAGAGGCGGTCCTGAAAAGGCTGAAATAAAAATAATAAATTCTTGCCACCCTTGAGAGAATGGAATGTTAAAACAATTTTTCCTATACAAATGTATTCACTTTTGTTAATACTACATGTAACCAGAGGGCCGGTCGTGGTCGCATGGTAGTGGATTTACAACTACCTACATTTTTGTATGCTATCAGTGCCTATCACCATTAACATCGTGAGTTCAAATCCTGCTCGTGCGAGGTGTACTCAATACAATATGAGATAAAGTTTATCAGTGACTTTCGGTCGGTCGTTTTCTCTGGTTTTCCCCACCAATAAAACTGACCGTCACGATATAACTGAATTATTGTTGAAAGTGGCATTAAACACCATAACCCTAACCCCTGCATGTAACCAATTATTTAACAATATCAGAATTAAAAAATGTTCTAACGGTTAGGGAATTATCATCATTAACTAATTTTCAAAAATATGGTTCTTAACTGTAATACTCATTCCCTACCTTTTTGTATTGAAAATTCAATACAATATACTCCACCCTAAGGTAAATGGTCCATATTTTATATTCTCTCTTAACAGTTGGAATAAATGAAGATGTCATTGGCATTCTCTACATATATATTTAACATTACTTTACATAGTCAACATCTTTGTTTCTAATGGGACACCGACCTTCATTAATTTTACCTTTGTGTTTAAATAGCAAATTTCTGATTGTACTTAGGCATATCTGTGCTGAGGTTTATTTTGTGGATTTACAATTTAATACGACAGTTGTCTCACATCATCTGTTTATGTTTTATGTTACTGGTTGACATTAAGAAGAATTCTAAGGACATCGGATTAATGACAATGTCAATGACAAAGTCACAATGGTCCCAGATTACACTTCAGGTGAACATAATGGTAAAATCATGCCAATGTTAATCTTTGCATCTACCTTCTATGCATCACCAATCAAATGAAGGGTACATCGTTGCTAAAATTAATTTGTACATACTATATTCAATATTTCGTCTGTATTATAATTTGACATATTATTATTAACAAGATATGTTATGTATTGAATCAAGTCCAATATTCTGTGAGGGCCCAGATGGCTCAATGAGTTAGGTAGTTGGATTACCTAGCAACTCATACAGGCCCATCACCAATATGGTGTGGGTTCGTGCCCGGCTTTGTAGATTACAAAAAAGGGTGCACTCGACTCGCATCCGCAGTTACCAGTTGCTTGCCCATGGCCGGTGGTTCTCCCCCGGGTACTCCGGCTTCTTCCCCTACTAAAACTGGTCTCCATGATATAGCTGAAATATTTCTGAAAGTGGCGTGAAAACACAAAAAATTCAATTAAAAAAATCCCATATTCTGTAGACAAAAATGGGGTCCATGGACATTCTATTTTCATTGGTTTGAATTTATGTCAGTTTAAAATTGTTTTCAAAAAGATATCTACTAAAATCAGTATCATATTGTAAAATACTACTAGACTCTAGAGACAGTCCGAGTCGAGAACTGGTTTGGAATCAGCTGCAGACTGCCTTTTGTTTATGATTGTACAGCTATTTACACGAAATACAACTGTGCAACACGTACAGCCACAGAAAGAATGACGTACCATGATTGATGGACAGGGAAATAATTGGGATCATTCAGAAGGGGCGTGTATTTATCCCTTTTTCTACATATTTCTGCTGTGTATTGACATTTCTGCCTGGTACCGGAAACGGAAATGTGTCTTATATTAACAGGTGCGCACACTCGTAGCTGGGTCGCCTACGACTTATTTACATATGGCGGCGAAGTGTGAACTTTCTCTTTTCGGCAATCACTGAAACCACTGTAAGATCTATATGTCAAAAATGGATGACTGAAAATTCAGCATGTCAGTTTTGCAGGTAAATCAATTCATTTTTTATTCATCAAAATTATATTTGCTATTTTTTATGGTTCTTTAATGGCTTTTTAATTATTTGTTTATTGAAAATAAAAGGGGCAACATGTGCAGACATGCTTTTGATTAGGAGATTTAACAGTAAATACTTTGTACAAGTGTCGGACCATAAAGGGAATCTGTTTGTACAAAGTATATTATAAAGAAAGCACTTAAACTTAAGGAAAATATATTTAAATACCAAACTTATTTATTGTTTTCTTAAGAAGGAATGGTCATATTTATTCATAAAACAAACACAAATTGCCAAAATAAAAAGTATTTGAGTGACACTTGCTGCCAAAAAAATATATTGATAATTACCAGTACATGATTAATTAAGGCAAATTACCTCTTTGAAATGTAAAGCTTTTATTGAATGAAATATGTAAACTGCTCACTGTAATTAAATTAAGTTTTGACATGATTAAAATTATTTCCATTTTATGACCATGTTTTTATTGTATTGTATTAAAGGTTAAGATACTGAAAGTAGTTGGGTTTGAAGAGCACTTGAAATATTTTGTAATCTTAATTTCACAAGGGATTGTGTTATTGTGAATTTAGATGAACGTGAATTAAAACATATCACTGAAATTTATACATGTAGTTAATTATTTCATCTTTAGGAGGAATATTAGATAATAATTACAAAACACGAAGGATGAGCAAAAGAAAGGTAATAGACTACTTCAAGTCCTTGTAGAAGCAGAATCTCTTATTTGCATGTTCTGTTGTATTAAGTTAATTTAAATTGTCTATAGATATATGACCACACATTTCATATGCACAACCTTTTAAATCGCATGACTTAATATGTTGAGTTACTAACTTGAATGTGTTTTGTTCACATACATTGTGGGAAATGCCTATCACTGTTATATAATTGTTCTGAATCATCTTGTTATCTGCATGTATGTTGCCTACATGTTTTTTTAGATTTAAATTGTTGTCAATAGTTCAATATTTAATTATTACAAGTATGTTAAACAGTTCTTTGATGTTTATGGTAATTTTGAATATGAATAAAGTGATCATTTGTCATTAATTTATCTGAGCTGTCGTGATCGTACGGTAGTTGGATTTACAACTACCTGACTGTGCAATCAGTGCCTATCACCACTAAAGTTGTGAGTTTGAATCCCTCCCGTAGCAGCCAATGTGTACTTTTTCCGAATACTCAGGTTTCTTCTACCTATAAAGCTGATCCCACATTATATCTGAAATATTGTTGAAAGTGGCATTAAACATCATAACCCTAACCCTATTGACTTGTTTCCTCAATAAAGTTAATATTGAATGATTATATTGATTAGTGTAATTGAATAGAACCAATTAGATATGACTATTCCATACACTTTCTACCAGGAATATACATGCTCCCGAGTCATTGGAGTTATTGTACATGAACTTACTCGCGAATAACATAATGATTCATCATATTTTCATACAAATAATGAAAATCAAATTGAGATATGTTTGAATGAATTGCAACCAGCTTTCAGGTAGAGAATGGTACTTGCTTATTTAAAAAAAAAGTGATATCTGTTTCTATTTATTTTTTACATAATGTTCTTAAAGAACTTAAAAAATGGAAAGAAGCTATGTAATACATGTTGACATGTATTAATTTGGTTCTGAACTTGTCCTAAAGTAGAAGGATGTAAAAACAAGAAGGGAGAGTTGGGATCCCATTAACTTGTTTAACCCTGTCCCATTTTTGTGTCTGTCCCAATGTTATGTCATGGTCTTTTTCATGTTCACTGAATTTATGTGAGAAGTGATTGTTTGTTTGGTTGATATTGGTGGAAATGTTGATCATCATAGATATTTTTTAATTGGTTGAATTGTTGACCATCATTTTATAAACTTTCTTTTCGTAGCTGTTTCTCATCCTTTGATAATGGATGCCATGAAATACTGATAGATGTGGCATTAAATATCAATCATTCAATCAATTTTTTTGATTGATTGTTGGTTCCTTAGCATCCTGCTTTGTTATGAGTAGGTTTAAGATCCGTGTTCAGTTGTTTTTCTCAGGTTGTATAATAAGAAACTCAACTCAACATCGACCCCATTGTATTTTTTCTTTAATTTCCTGTTGATATTCTCTTGATGAAAAGCTGTTTTCAATCCAATATTTACATATATTCTTCTTCATGGTTATCAGTGTATATAATCATTTCCTTTACCATGGTTGTATTTCTTCATTATAATTGTATTCTCCTTGGAGATGGTGTCTTATAAATCAATTTATTATAATAATGATTAATACATGTAAGTTCTTGTTTGAACTTTGAACTTGAATCTTGATTTGTTATTTTTTTTAAATGCATGGAACAGGATCTTTAAAATATTTAAGTGTGAATTAGCATAATAATATATGAAAAATGTCTGGCATCAAATAAGAAATCAGTGTTTCTTTAAGATTGTTTAAGTAAATATAATTCATAATGTGAAAATTATAACTCCTAAGAAACCACTTAACAATTTGAAATAAAAATTTACAGGATAGATCTGATAATGGTCATCAATTTTTTTTTTTTTTAAAGATTCCTTATTTCCTTCCAGTCTGAAATACAATATATGACTACCATGAGACAAGAGTTTTTAATTGTCCACTCTGCAATTGAATATGAAAAAAATATTTTGTGTGCAAATATTTGACCATTAAATAAAAAATAGTTGGAATTATCTGGGAATATTGTAACGTTCTAAGAGTCTAGAGAGTCTTCTGACATTTTATTTCAATTCGCCATCAGATAATATGAAGGGCAGTCAGGGAATGATAATTTCTTATTTGCTGAAATTTATACAGAAATGTGATCTCATAAACCTCAAAGCCATTGAAACAATAAATTACAGGAAAAATCTACATACAATGTGTATCTCAAAATATAGAATTGTCATGATACAATATCTTTTTATAGAATATGCAAATAAGACATGTTTTAATTAATTCCTTTAAGAAAACCATGATATAACTGAAATATTGTTGAAAGTGGTGTTAAACACCATAACCCTAATCCTTTAAGAAAATTACCTCTATTTAATAGGTGAGTGATTACCAGTTTCATAAAGAGATTCTGGATATTTTTTATTCCCCATAATTAACGTGTACATAGAAGTTAAAACAATATACAATGTATGTGCAAAATATCATGGTTCTTGTGCAGTAGCTTTTACTTATTTTTTTTAGACCAAATTAAACACTTTTTATCAGCAAAATCTTGATTGATAATGCATAAGGATAATACATAATGGTCTTGTTAAAGGGCACCTCCATAGCAAAACACTGTCTATAAAGGGCAGTTCATTTTTCCCATTAATGAATAATGCATATAAAGGACAACTGCTCATAAAGACCATATTTTCAGGTTCCCTTGAGTGGCCTTTATATACATGTTTGACTGTATTTGGTAGTAGTGAAATGAGTGAATTAAATAACTGATTTATATTTTATAGGTATATTTAAACTGGGCTAACTCAGTATTAGCCGAGACTGGTCGTGAAGTAGAAGGAATCGCCAGTATACAAGAGGGACAAGTACTTTGTCAGCTGATAGACTTACTCTGTCCTGAAGCATGTCTTCTCCAAAAATTACAGGTAAGCTAACTTGTAGACATTCTTCAGTATTCATTGTTTTCTCGACACCTACTGGACATATATGTACATACTTCATTTTTTATTGTTTTTTATACATTCTAGACTAATAAGAATTGTGTTCTACTGTTGACAGCGTCTCGAATGCGGTACATCGTGGGTTTGAATCCCAGTGGGCTTAAAGCCAAAGACTATAAAACTGACGTTTGTTGCTGCTCTGCTAAGCATGCAGTATTAAGGAGTAAGAACAAAGACTGGTTGGCTCGGAATCAGAATAATTTGTCGGAGTGTAGTGACATGTCTACCCGTGGACTGTTGTTTCAGTGAGCTAGCACTATTAAAAATCTAACTCAGCATTGTTGGTCTAGAACAAAGTGATCCTCATCATCATTTCTTGAAATGTAACTTGTTCTCGCCATGATATAGCTGAAAAAATTTCTCATTTGGCGTTAAACAACAATCATTTATTTTACTGTTTACAGAATTTGGATGATTTCTGGTGATATCTTCTGGCTCTGCTAAGCTTTCTACATGAAACCAAATTTAGTAGGAATTTCATGTTTGACGGTCCTCTTTCTTCCTTTTGATTCTGAAGAAAAACAAAATACCGATATTGTTGTATGCTGCTAAATAATTTAGTATAGGACTAAATGAGTAGAACCGGTTTTTTTTCTATCAAACAGTAATCATACATACTTATATATGTAACCTGATTATCTGGGGAATGTTGTGGTTCTATACAAAAAAAAACAACACGAAATTGTCTTGAGATTATTTCCAATTATGTTCTTTCATTTGAAACAAATTAGCACCATTGATATACGTTCTTGCATCAGTATCTAAAAATATATATCTAATTTTGACTTGATGTTATTATATGATTTCTCAGTCATGTCACTGTCTGTATAAAATTCAACCTATTAATAAAATCATCATAGACCAATGGATCAATATATACATGTGTGACTAGTCGGCTCATAAAAGTATTTTGCTTGACAAATTATAGATTTATTCTTGGGGGGAATATTTCCTCTATAATATTAATTATCACTCTTGAATTCTGACAAATATCTGAATAAATAATAAATCATATTGTATTTACTCAATGTTAAATTAATGACCGCTTATAACAAATAATTATGTTGCCGGATATATATTAAAGCAAAAAGTAGTAGAACAGGACTACTTTGATAGCTGTTAAAAAAATATTTAGAATTTTTATGTTTATCAATCAGTGATCTTACTATTACAAATTACATGTTTTTGTGTTTCAATGTTTGTTTAATGGTGTTTAATGCCACTTTCAACAATAACAAATAATTATGTTGCCGGATATATATTAAAGAAAAAAGTAGTAGAACAGGACTATTTACTTTGATAGCTGTTAAAAAAATATTTATAATTTTTATGTTTATCAATTAGTGATCTTACTATTACAAATTACATGTTTTTGTGTTTCAATGTTTGTTTAATGGTGTTTAATGCCACTTTCAACAATTTTTCAGTTGTATCATGGCAGTCAGTTTTATTGGTGGAGGAAACCGGAGTACCTGGTGAAAACCACCGCCCTGTCGCAAGTCACTGACATACTCTATCACATAATGTTGTGCACCTAGCCCTGATCAAGATTCAAACTCACAAAATCAGTGGTGGTTGGCACTGATTGCATAGGTAGTTGTAAATCCAACTACCATACGATCACGGCCATGACGGCCCCTGCATTTTTGTGACAATACATAAATAAGGTTAATTACAAGAATATTTGTGACACTAAATTATTAGATTGATGTCTGCAAATATTTCAGTAGCATATAAATTATCAATGAACAGCTGTTTTTAATAGCAATTTTGAAAATTGTCTGAAATATTATCTGCAGTTGTACAAATTACAAGTATGCAATGTATTACCTCCAACCTCTCAAATTTATAACCTCATCAAATTGAAGTTGTATAAACTTTCTGGAGGAACATCAGATAAAAGTATAAAGTATAACTTTTTACCCTGTGATGGTGTCATCTGATCTCCAATGTAACACTTTCCATTTGTATAAAATATGTAACTGGTTGAAATTGTCTTTATTTTGCAATGTATTACTTAGTTTTACACTTGTATTTTAGGCACTGGGATCTTCCCAACTACCAGAGATGTACATTCAAACAGCATTAGACCACATGAGAAAATATGGAGTAAAACTCAATTTTTCTAGCCAAGGTAAGTACATTTGTATCCAAATCACCTGGTTTTGAAATACAGCACATTTGTTTTCAAACTTATAAAGGTGTGGTCAGATAAATTAGCAATACGATTATGTGCTCGATGGTCATCTGATTTTCCATTTCGATGTGGAAACACAAAAGTCGAATGTCGAAAATTGAACCGTAACATTGTATCAAAATCGGTTGGCATCCTATTTCCATTCGACAGTCTGATGAGAATCATATCATGAGAATGGTAAAAGAAATTAAAAATCATTTCAAAAATGGAATGGAAAGTCGGACTGTGTGAACCCTGGGTCATTTGACTTACTTGTGCCACAGATACAGAATCGTTTTGAAATTAGACAGAAAATTGTATCATTTGATAGCACCATAAATCCTATTCAGAAATCAGACTAAAAATCATATCATGTGACTGCACCTTAAATTCTACTAAGAAATCAGAATGAAAATTGTATCATGTGACAATACTACTCAGATGTGTGTTTTATTTGAATTGATCTTTATTTTTTCATGAAGAGAAAAGTGCTCTTACTTTATTTAAAGCTAAGTGTTGTCGGTTTGTATTTTCACTAGGGTTCTGTTTACATCTACACTCCTTCATTTAAAATAACTGACGATTCTTCTAGTACTAAGTGTTAAATTGTTAAGAAGTAAAATATAATAATACTGAACCCAATAATTTGATTTCTTTACAAAAAAAAAAATTTCCAACTACTATTGACTTAGTTTTGAATTATTTTTTTATTAACAGATTTTTAACTAAGTATGAATGACTCCATATTTTAAGAGTTTGAAAATAATTTAAAAATCAAAAGATTTTTTTTAATATGCATTTTGACACCATTTTTCTATTCAAGTTTATCCTGCAATGAGCACTCTAGTAAGCAAATAACATGTGTCGAATACAGGTGTGCTGTATTTTGTATACTATACAAATACAGCTTCAAGACACGCCACAGGTTATAAATAGAACATACAGATCTGCCATCTTGAAAATGTGAAATCCTACATGTCATATTTACAACAATACACACAAAAGTAATTAAAAAGCTTACCTTGAAAACTTATTTTAGTTAAAATTAATCCAAATTGAAGCATACTCGAATTCCAAAAACATCTGCTTTTAACGTTTTAAACTGGAAGTCTGCATATGACGTCACGTTATTCATGTATCAAAGTCGTCAACAACATTTCGCGGAATTTTAATTTTTGTGATTTTTAGACCATCAAATCTCCAATTGATGCCATGAAATTTTCAAATAAAATACAGTTATCTCCTAATTTACGATTTAAAATTATAGGTAAATATGTGTATTCGGCGCGAAACGCGGGAAAAGGCTCGGCAAAGCCTCGCCTTTCCCCCCGTTTCTAAGCCTCATACACATATTACCTATATGCTTCGACAGTGCACAAGTATTGTATATATATTCCATTCAAAATTTTCTATAATGATGTTCATTATTTAATCATAATGATCAGTTGAAAATGAAAAAAAAAAACGTTATTTTTGCTGTTTTGAAATTCTTTATAAATATTGTATACATGTATATATATTACATACTATGTATATGGTCTATTGAGAAATGAAGATATATATGATACCGTTATATAGAAATTTATGAAAAATCAATTTGAAGTTAGGAGATGATAAACCTAAACAGTCAATATTAAAAATAATTGTTGACACAAGCTTCATTGAGTTATGCCATTAACTTTTACTTCCCTTTTAAGTCATAATCAGTAATTTACATGCAAAATAGAAAATGTGATTTTTAGTAGATAAAGATTGAATTTAATTTGTAACATAAACAGCATGATAAATGAGTTTGTATGTAGTGAAAATAAGATTCCTCATTTGGCTAAAATTACTTTTCTCTTAGTATTGAAAATGATAGCGTTATCCTTTGAAAGTTGCTATCTATAGCACCATCAAACAAAACCAATGAAATATTTACTATGGAAAAATTTGCTTATTATAACCTCAAGTGATTTATTTGACTGTTATACTCTTGTTAGGACTAGTAATTTGTTAATGAACAAGTGGTGGAAATGTACTCGTTCAAGGACCGACCATTGATTTGGCTTTAGTGTTCATATTTGGAGTAAGCAAATTTAATTTTAATTTTGTTCAGAGAAACTTCACGAATTTAAATCAAAATCTCATTAAAAAAAAAAATTAAATCAACACTTCTATTCTTTTAAAAATAATGTTGAATTTTCTTCCTTACATAACTTGGTAAAGGGGAGATAACTTTATCTAAGGATTCACATTTGCCTGTCTTGCACTGATAAATAAAAAAATTAGTTTCGATATCTGAATATTGAGCACTAATAAAAAAAAGTTTTATAGAATTTAAAAAGATCCCATTTTTCAGTTTAAAGGGAAACTTTGCGATTTTTTACAAGTTAGCTAAATATGTTCATGGTGATATAAAATACATATTCACTAAGTTTTATCGACATATTTCCACAGATAACGAAGCAAATTGCAAATTTGTAATTTCAATTTCTACTTTTTCCAGTGGCACTAAAACACCAAAAATTAAATCAAAATCAAATCTATTTCCACAAATTTGTTAACATTTCTAAAAGTTTCATCTTCACTTTGCTCACACTCTGATTCACTATCAATCTCGCCATCAATGTCTACATCACTCTCATCCCTATTTTCCTCACTGTGTCTCTCTCTCCCACCCTATTACTCTGGATTTCCCTCTCACTTTCAATTTTTACTTCTCTATCACTTTCAATCTCTTCCACTTCTGGATAACATTCTTGAAGACGAGTAACCAGACCAGTTTTACATCCCATCATATTAGAAGCCCCATCACCACCAAATCCAACAAATTGAGACATGATTGGTTAAATAGTTTTCATTTAAGCTTTTCATTTACAAAGGCAAGCATATCTTCAGAGCTGGTTGATTGGGGTTCACAAAATACACACAAATCCCTGAACACAGTTTCTAATAAATATAGTTTCCTGTTCAGTAACACTGTCATCTGTACTGCCATCCATGGTGAGGGAGAAAAAGTCAATTTCAGACAAAATGTTAATGAGATTTTCCCTCTCTGAGGCAAATAAATTCCATAAAACAAGTCGCTGCAGTCATATTGTCATAGGTTTTACTATGATCTAGTCCCTTTGCCCTGTCTACCTGGTTAAACCATGCAATGTCAGATATTGGCCTACTATTTTTTTAATCAAGGTATGAACATTCCTAAATTTTAATTCAAGGTTTGTTCTAGTGTGCTCTTTAAGAACCAGGACAGTTTTGTGAGCTGTTGTTTGTTGTGTCAATGTCTGTTTTTGTGCATCAATATGTACACGAGTTTTTTCATGGTCAGATACTGTACTGATTTAATAATTTTTGAAACCTGCGAAGAAAAGATATTTTTTACTTGAGCCCTGCAAATATTTAAAACTTATCCCTGTATTGGGTCGTAATGTTCAACATAAATTTTGCGAGTCATTCATTTTTCGTCGTAATTTTGTCGCCAAGGTCTGTCTAGCCCAGCTGCTTAAAAATAACCGCTGCCTATAGGCTTCGTACTTTTCATTTTTTTTTGTTCTGAGCATCAGTGTTGCTCTTCCTCTTCACACCCGTCTTAGCAGCTGTGTGAAATTTAATCGGCCAGGACCTAGCCATGCTTGTTTGTTGTTTGTTATAGTACGGAAGCTCTCGGGTCTCATCCGACATTGGAAAGAACAATTGGAATTTCGAATGGTTCTTCACTATAATATGAAAACCATTATGTGGAACTGGAAAAAATGAAAACATCTCATTTTTTTTAAATCGGACACCTGGGCAGATATTTATATTGTTTTTATCTGACTTTTTTTTTTCTGCAATACCGATAAAACCGACACTTTTCAATAACTCTGGTATATTGTAAAGATTAACAGTGTATTAGAAATTAAAAATCAAAATTTTGTATTTTAAAAAAGAAAGAAGGCTTTCATTTAAAATTATTCCTTTGAGTTTTTTTTTTATTATTATTTCCCACAAGTTAAAGATTTAAATAATTGAAATGCAATAAAAAAAACGTATTCGATCCAAAGAAAAAAATGCTGACTTGCACTTTTCATACATGTTGTGTATTGGCAACAAAGGTAATGAGAAATTTAAATGCAGACTTGGTTGTAAATGACAAAATAATTTGTCACAAAATCTAAGTGTTTTAATACAATTCTGATTAAAACCTGGGAACTTGTGATATAGTTTTGCTTTATCAGCACTTTTGATATGTGTATAGTATGTACAACATTGGTTAAGTCAGCTTTACTTTTGTGTCCTGCTGACCTTTAAAAACCTTGATGTTTTAGTCTTTATAAGTATTAGAAAGTATTTATAATACAGAAACTATTTGGAATGATCTACTTATAAAAAAGCATTGTTAGATTGCAAAAACAATATCAGAAATAGGAAATATGATAAATATTTTGTTAATCTTATTCATTCACCAGTAAAATTTGATCACCATTAGGCTTATATATATGAAAGTTGATGGTTGCTGACAGTTTGAGTTTTGTGAGAGTGTGTTTAAGCCTTTTTATTACCCATCCTCTAGCCATCAGAGGCATTGAGTATTACCCATGTCCATACATCTGTCCCACATTTGGTTTCCGCTCAATAAGTTAAGTGCATTTGAAATGTAAACACAAGGTGAGGGATTATAAAAGGAAGGCCAAGTTTGATTTCTGTTCTGGAGTTATGCCCCTCTTTACTTTAGTTGAAAGTGGGGTCTACATTTTTCCATTTTTCATAATTTCTTGTTTTCCTACAGTTTTATTTGTTGACATTTTTATATAATGTTTCATACACATTTTGTACTGGTAAATAATCATCCATTGACTTTGCTAAGTTCAATGTTCAAGTTTTCTTGATTAGCTTCATTTCTCAGTAACCATAAATGATTGGTTATCCATACATGTACTAGACAGTATTGAGCTTAAAGTGTTCATGCCAGCCAGCCACTTGTAGCTTCACCTTGTCCTCATTTTTATCAGTTATTGACCTCCTGTAGATTGTAGGTCTACCATATTCTGCTTTACTCTTAAAACATAGTGACATCATATGATCACTACATATACTTAAAACATAGTGACATCATATGAGCAATACATATACTAAAATTTGAAAAAAAAATAACTTGTTTAATCTGGTTTAAGTTACTTCAACTTAGCTCTAATGTACAGAACATCTGCTAAGCACACAGAATTAGGGAGTAGGAGAAGAGACTGACGGGATCAGAAACAGGATAATATATCTGAGTGGAGCGACATGTCTGCTAGAGTCAGGACTGTTGTTTCAGTGATAAAGTACTATACAAATCCAAATGAGTATGTTGGTCTAGACTAGTACAAAGCAGACATCATCAACATCTCATTGAATTATTAATTTTGTCATTAAATAACAATCACTCGCTCAATATAAAATATTGCAAAAAATACAATTTGGAAATATATTGTAAATCCTTTTTAATATCAACACTGAAATATGGCACTTTAACAACACTGAAAGACTGACTGTCGACATTAAATGCCCTCATGTCATATTTTCATATCAAATGGTCATTAAATAACCAGGCATTCGGTATCTTTAAGAAATGTGAATAGGGGAAGCTTGAAACATATCTTCATTAGTTCTATAAATGGTATTTAGCCAAATCCTACACACTGTTTAATACAGTTTAACATTAAAGATATGCCTGTCTTTGTTCAATGTCAATGGTCCATTTTGATTTTAGTGAAAAGACATACAAAAGAGACTGATTAAAAACACATTGATCTGTTTTATCGGACTTCAAATTTATGTTGTTAACCCATTGATAGAATTATCAAATAATAATAACGAATTCATAATTAATATTCTTTAGTTCACACTTGTGATATTTGCTTTGTCCTAAATAATTAATTTGCCAAGTGCCCAATTTAATTTTTATTTAAAATGATGTTCAACATTTCGGCCAATCAAATTATATATTATTTGAGATCGTACACGATTGTATTTACCTATTTACTTTAACTGTTTTGGTCAAACATCAGAAAGGGAGACTTTATTTACTCTATTTTACTAAGTAGACTTCAACAGTTTTTGAAGTACATTTTATGGTTATTTAAGAGTATTTGTTTGTTGAGTGAAAATTTTTAGCTTAAAGATTTGCAGATAAATTTGAATTTTGTCTCAAAATAACAAACAAATAAGACTATTTTGGCCTTTTAGTTAAAGTAATATGAAAGGCAAATATCGTTGAATTTTTGGATTAAATATTTTCACTTAATATGTCACTTAATTTTAACTAAAATCAACTGCTTATTAAAAATCTGCTCAAAAGCAGATTTTAAGTGCAAATCGCAAAATATTTGACAGCAGATAATTCTGTTTTCCAGTCCAGTAATGCAAATGATATGCATGTGACACAAGATTTGAACTCTTTTGGGGGGATTATCGCTCGTGCGCAATGTTCAGTTGATGAAAAAAAAAATATATATATATTCCGTGTGTACCACATAAGAATAATTGCAAAAAAAATTGGTTCACACGACATGAAACAGACAGATTCCTCAATAATCATTGTTAGGAATGTGTGCATGCTTACCTCAGCATTCATGATTGTTTATCTTTTCTTCACGAGGTCATGATCGGCAATCATCGGAACAAAACAAGCAAAGGTTAATCAGTCTCCACAACAATGGCGAGGATGATAAACATGCACTCGGATTTGCAGATTTCTAGTTGTTGAGAACATATTTCGACATGAAACATGCATGAATAGCTTAGTAAAGGTACCGCCGTATTCCAAATTGAATTTTCAGGAGAAAATTTTCTTCACCCAAAACTGGTGTAATATTACTTTAAACATTAATATTCTATTTTTAGTCTGTCCCAAAGACATTTTAACAACTAGCCCCAACAGAATTTTAGAAGAAATGTTGTTTTTTTTCAATTTAATTAAGTAAATTTTATGTAATTTTTACTAGCACGAACCAATTTTAACTAGATTGAGGCATAAAGCTAGTGGATTTTAGCACACACTTTATTCTTGAAAAAAGCCATTACACCTCCAATCTATTATTAGTATTCTTTTAAGGTATACATATAAGCTTGATAATTGATGTAATAATATGTATTTACTTAAGTATTAATTTGAACTTTCTCACTCTGTAACATTTGTAACATTGGTTTAGAGAATAAAGTTATTATAATAGCTACCCAAGGTCTTTGTTTATAGTTGGAACAGTATAATCAGAATCTGCTGAAATCATCCACCCGTGTCATATAAAACCTGGTCCTTACTTGAGGGATAGGTTTTTTTTTTATTGGTGTTTAATGCCACTTTCAGCAATATTTTGGTTATATTGCAGCAGTACCAGGAGAAAACCACTGACTTCTGTAAGTCACTGACAAATTTTATCATATGATGTTGTATAGAGTACACCTGGCCATGTGTGGAAATCAAACTTCCATCTGTAGTGATGATAGGTATTTATTGGATATATCTATGTAAGAAGATATAAATCCATGTACCATATGATCATGGCCACAATATGCCCTTCTTAATAATTAAGAAAAATGCATTAAAGAGTTCAATAATATACTAGTAATATACATGTCATTTCAAACTGAACAGTCATTTATATTGAAATAAATGTTAGAGAAAACCAATGGGGCACTCTAGATTGAACAATCCAGAGACACTGGCAACATTGAGCACACGAGACATACAAATGTAGGACAAACACAAACAAAACAAAAGCATGTAATACATTGTGTATCTATTGAATAAAGATAAAGTTTAATATCAAATAATCAAAATAACAGGTGGGGTCTCGTTTTAAAAAAAATTGTTAAGAAAATTTAATCAAAGGTAAATATTTATTATTCTTCTAAAAATTGTTTATCCATGCTAGTTTTTTTTTTTGTATTTACTAAAAAGTTTATCAGAATCATGATGACTTTTATGTTTACCACATTATTTTATAATTAAAGCCCAAACAATTAGCTAGCAATTAATAAACAATAAAACCAAAGCCAGTGTTTTTTATTTATTAACTGCCCCATATAAACCTTAATTAAATTTGATACTAATTTAAGAAAACCGATACACCCTAATTATAATTTTGATAATACAAATACCAGTATATGCATGTACATACTGGTGGTCACAAGTTATCTAGGTGTATTATTGAAACAATATCCAACAGGCACACTTAACATATTGTTCTACATTTATTAAATTTTAATTAATTTTATATTTGTTTGGACGATTTAACACCAAGTTGCATTGGTAAGTTTTTATAAATTTTAATTAATATAACATTAAAGTTAAATATGTATTGGAAAATTGGAAAGGGGGTGGGGGCAGTAACTTTTTTCCCTTTGGAATTTTATATTTATTCTGACAGAATCACATAGTACACTTTAAAGGACATGACATACTTTAATTATAGGCAGGGTTTCCTCTGGCTTAGATTTTTTTTTAGCCAACACTTGAGCCAAAAACTAAATTTTTGAGCCATAAATACTTCAAAAATTTTGGCACTAAAAACGCACATAAATATTAATCATTTATTTATTTTCTTACTGCATACATGTTAAAACAATATAAGGGTACATATACTTTTTGAAATACAATAGCACAATAATGTTTTACAACCATAAAAGACAAGTAGATAAAAAATACCGTCCCATTTTAAAAATGTAAAATGGAGTTAAAAATTTTGATGCGTTTAAAACAATAGTGCTAAAATAAATGACAAGTTTCTTAAAATTATATGAAAACAATTCATGAACTGACAGAGAGAAGTCATTCACCCGAGACCATTAATTAATACCTTTGTTTGACTTACCTTTTATGTACTTTACAAGTTAATTATCCTATCAACAGATAAACATTACGAACAGCTGATTATCGATTTTCTGTCACTTGATCAGATCATGGGTAACATTCGAAGCTTTCCGAATAGCGTTATGGGCGTTCTGAAGTAACGAACTAGAAAATGACCGCCACAACAGACGATGAACATTCGAAATCTTTTGAGCCAAAGTAAATATTTTATCACCAAAATCATAGATTTTTCGCCAAATGCGCAAATGGCGCACGCCAGCGGAAACCCTGATTATAAGTAACAAGTAAAAACATAAGTGACCCTGATTTTCTATTGTCCATGTACATATTTACATAGTAAGTAAAATACTGGCTTTGAAACTGACCCTGATTTTGTAATGTCCATGTCTGTATTGTTGTCATTTTTAGCTCGCCTGTACAAAGTACAGAAGAGCTTATGTCGTCACCTGTACGTCGTCGTCGGCGTCCAATGTTAACGTTTACGTTTAGGTCCAATGTAGACAAACTACATGGCCCAGGTTGGTGAAACTTCACATGTGAGTTTGTCGTGGACAGTTAAAAACACCGTACACAAATATAGGTCACCATGACCTACTATTTCTGTCTGAATGACTTCGACATTTTTGCATTAACGTTTGCTTTTAGGTCCAATGTAGACAAACTACTTGATCCAGGTTGATGAAAGTTCACATGCGAGTTTGTCGTGGACAGTTAAAAACATTACACACAAATATAGGTCACCATGACGTACTATTTCTGTCTGAATGACTTCGACATTTTTGGTTTAACGTTTGCATTTAGGTCCAATGTAGACAAACTACTTGGTCCAGGTTGATGAAACTTCACATGTGAGTTTGTCGTGGACAGTTTAAAGCACCGCACACAAATATAGGTCACTGTGAACTACTATTTCGGCCTGAATGACTTCTACATTTTTGTTAAGACCTGTTTTACTATTACATTTATATGTCCATTTTGAATACCATTAAATGGTTTTCTTTGACTTTTGGCTAAACTGAAGTATTGTTCTTAACCAAATTAAGCACTAACATAACCACATGGTTATGACATTCACATGTAACTAGAGATTGCACAGGCGAGCTGGATGGTCTGCCTTGTGACCAGCTATTTTTGTTGCCACGTTAGCATATGAGTTATCTCCCCTTTCTTGACTCAACCAAGTTGCATTGTTGGACGACAGTGATTGATAAATATCAGAATTCACATTAATGATACATGTTTATATAACAGTTTGTAGTGTACAAAAGAGCCCCAGAAATTGTTTGTTATTCTCAACTGTCTTGTTTTGTATGTTATGAAGAAATTGTTGCAATTTTTATAAATCTACAAGATAATATTAAAAAAAAGAGTTTTATTTTATATTTTCAGATATTGCTGATGGAGATATTAAATCAATGTTAGATATCCTGTGGTTGATAATACTGAATTATGGGATACATAGTATAAGTAAGTCAATCTTTATCATTGGAGTGTTTTAGATTGTGTTAGAAAGTCTGGGTTATTTGTAGTCTTTATCTTCAATTTACATGTAAAATATCTGAATATCTCCATTTAAAATTAAAGAAAATATGTTTTCGGAAAATATAAAGTGACACTTGTTTAAACCCAACCGGCCTGGGACCAACTTTTGTATTTGGAATAGACAGGTGTTCGGTTTATACAGATTAAATTAACAACAAATTTCTACATTGGGAATTTATTTGAAGTTTGATTTCTACAGGAGTATGTTATATCCAAGCTTTGATTTCTACAGGAGTATGTTATATCCAGGCTTTGATTTCTACAGGAGTATGTTATATCCAGGCTTTGGTTTAGACAGGTTTCGTTGTATTGGGTTCTAATTTGAAAAAAAGACATATTGTGCACTGAATAATTATAAAAATGCAAATCCTTTTGAAATAAAGTATTACATATATTATTGAATATCAAAACTTCCTGGTACAATGTACATATAAGTAATGGGGAATCATTACAAAATGAAAACCAACTGAACTGTACTTGACTTTGTAAATTCTAATTTATACCATGTAGAAGAAAGCACACAAGACCTCTACCAGTTTAAAGGTATACCAGATAAATATAATATCAATCTTGAGGTCTATTGACATGTTCGGTAGACATAATACGTTATTTAGCTCTTTCTTTAGTATAAATAATTTCTCTGGTATCTGTGATCTTAGGGTAACTTCTCTCTAAGATATATATATTTCTTTATTTACTTTTAATTATAGCTTGCCTTAAAACCAATATATACCTGTAAAAGATATCATACTAATAAAAGCAAAGAAAAATGTCTTCTTTTTAATTTGATAAAAATAAAATCTTCAATAACTTGTTCAAATTGATTTTGATAAATTAGAAGAAAATAAATTATATATTTAACTTTTAAGCCATTGTTATTTCTAAGGAGACATAAACAAGATTTTCCCAAAAATTGGATTTCTACACTCACAAGTAAAATAGATAGGTAGATATACAATATGTTTTTCCCAAAACATTCAAAGCACATTAGTCCCCCCTCTTATAAGGCCCCTCCCACAGAAGGTCCCCCCTCTTATAAGGCCACCCCTCTTATGAGGCCAGATTTCAGATGCTCCGAGATACTACAATACAAGTAAATCACCCCCTTAAGATAGGTCCCCCCACTTATGAGACCACTTTTACATCGCAGAATGGATGATCTTTAAAAGAGGGACTACTCTATGCTATTGTGAAAAATAAATTAAAAATAACAAAAACATAGTTGAAGACGCTAATTATTATTTTTTGGATAGGGGAGTTATCCGATGGGTGGGTCCATTGGTAATTATTTTAGGATAGGTTAGTTATCGTATGGGTGGGTCCATTAAGAACGTAGCCAGCCAAATGTTTTAATGACACCCTCTTATTAGCTGTACATACATATTAGAGTATACTGTTTATTATAGGTGCTTATTGTGACGATTTTAATACAAGTAAGTCTATGGTGTGTTGCCGAGAATCTAGATAATTATAATCCTATTACGGCACAGTTGTCTCCCATTATTGCACCATAATTTATATTGTACATCATCACTTCATTATTGATACATGTACATGTATATAATTTGGTAACATCATTTTATTATTATAGCTTCAGCCATTTCTGATGTTGTAAACTTTTAGGACCATGTTTTTTCCTTTTTTTTTTGTATTTCGCAGCTCCATGCTAAATATTTTACATATGCATTTCGTTATTATTGGTTTATACTATTTTTTTGAGTGGTCCCCTTATA
The DNA here is from genome assembly GCA_002080005.1 of Gigantidas platifrons. Lineage (NCBI taxonomy): Eukaryota > Metazoa > Mollusca > Bivalvia > Mytilida > Modiolidae > Gigantidas > Gigantidas platifrons. The sequence continues at coordinate 323,605 of MJUT01028081.1, read as the reverse complement.
TATATTAAGACTTTATTTTCAGTGTAAAATATTATGGTACAAAATATATTTTAGAGAAATATTTTGTTACTTTTTAAAAGAAAAAACATCAGTGAGTGAGATTTTTAAATAAAATAATGGTAATAATTATTAGCATTAATTTCTCCACCAGGGGCATTTTTTATATGTATAACAGATTTAGAAGAAAACTCATTGTGCCAATTTTGTCACCCATGCAAATGCACTAATGCTCATTTTATCAACTGTGGTACCTTTCTGAATATGTAGGGTATTATCAAGATCGCTTTTATGATTTAGATCATGGATGTAGAATGTAAAATATCAGATTATTACAAGACGCCGTCTTCATGATTTTTATCATGGAATTAGAATATAAGATTTTATCCTGCAATTGTGTTATTTTTGAGTTCTATTGAAAGGGTCAAATATACTTCAGTGTTATTTAAGTCAATGACCTAATAAAGCCTTTTTCTGGTACCTCTTCCTTCACAAGTTTTTTCCTGTTGAACTTTGATAAACAAGTTCTAAATCAGTTCATGTCCTGTTGAAAGAAAATATATAAAATATAAACTTCCATGGGTTAGTGCAATTTTTCTGCCGGATGAATGCAATTTTAATGCAGTGTTTTAAAATTAAAAGTTTATGACCATATTAGGAGCAAAACTGGGAAAACCTCCTCATTCTCCCCATACACATAAATTTTATATTTTAAAAGACTGCACTAATATTGTATAAAATAAAATAAAAGACTGACTGATTCAGATCAGGGAAATAAAATATATAAAAAATATTGGTACAGTGTTTTAAAATATAAAGGTTATGTGTATGAAGCTTAAAAAATTGAACAAATGCAAGGTTCACTGAGCCTTTCCCCAATTTTGCACCAAATACACATAAGCTATAGTATATATTTACAGACACTGCATTAATATTGACTTTACCCTGCAGAAAAATCACATTCATCCATTGGATGTAATATTTTGATTTAAATAATAAAATTATATAAATATCCCTTGATTGCTCCATTTAATCATTCTGTGAACAGGAAGTGAACTGATTTATGACTAAGTGTCCCAAAGCTCAACAGGCAAAAAATATGTGAAATGGGTACCAGAAAAGCTATATTATGGTCTGAGATTTGATGCTCCATGCATTGTTCTTATTATGTATATATGTTAATTGTTTTGTATTCACATACCCCAGTTGGGGTCTTGAGAAAATAAAAGTTTTAAAGTTTCAGAGACTGTATATTACAAAAATGTATCTAGTCAATGCAGTTTCACTGCTTAAATAGAACAAGTGCAGGATAAAAGATTATTAAAAGACTCTTAACGTTATGATTTATATCACGGATGTAGCACAAATATTCATATATTATATAATTTCACAGTAACAGCTTCTGATATTATTATTGTATCATAATTTAGGTACTTATCATATTTTATAGAGCTAAAACTATATCTATTATATGCTTTTGAAACAAAATGTAATACTTCTAAATTGATATATTTGTATGATTATAGTAAATGATCGTCTTTTATGTCAAAGAGTCGGTTTAAACAATTGAGGAATTTATTCCATAAGCAGATATGAGTATACAATATATAGGTATTATTTTTGTGTTAAAATGTATCTAATAGTATACATTGTCAAGCTTTACCCATGATAATATTACCTTTTTGTACTAAGAATAAAAACCTTTAACCTTTATATATACATATCATTGTTCAAAAATACAAAACGACAAGACAAGTCTTTTAATATAGAATGTCCTCTTTAGTACATACTCAACTCACACCTCAACCATTTGAATATTTAAAACATTAAAATTGTACACATTTAAAAATAAATAAAGATGTAAAGAAAACTTACTATAAATTTTTATTAAGTTCTTTGATTGTGTCACAAAAAATTTTAACAAATTTTTAAATAACCATTCAAGCAGACCCAATAATTCTGAACAGTGTAATGTAAGTGACAGTATTTTATCATGTTCATTTTTGGTTAATGACAGTATTTTATCATGTTCATTTTTGGTCAATGACAGTATTTTATCATGTTCATTTTTGGTTAATGACAATATTTTATCATGTTCATTTTTGGTTAATGACAGTATTTTATCATGTTCATTTTTGGTCAATGACAGTATTTTATCATGTTCATTTTTGGTCAATGACAGTATTTTATCATGTTCATTTTTGGTTAATGGCAGTATTTTATCATGTTCATTTTTGGTCAATGACAGTATTTTATCATGTTCATTTTTGGTCAATGACAGTATTTAATCATGTTCATTTTTGGTCAATAACAGTATTTTAATATTTTATGGGTTAGGGTTTAATGTGTTATATGCCACTTTCAACAATATTTCAGTTTTATCGTGGCAGTCAGTTTTATTGGTGGAGGAAACTGGATTACCTGACCTGCCTAAAGTCACTGACAATCTTGATCACATAATGTTGTATTGAGTACACCTCACCCTGAGCAGTATTCGAACTCACAATGTTAGTGGTGATTGGCACAGAAGGAAAAGTTAGTTGTAAATCCAACTTTCATACGATCACGACCATGACTGCCCCTCTTCATTTTTGGTCAGTGACAGTTTTATAATATTTCCATTTTTGGTCAGTGACTGTATTTTAATATTTTCATTTTTGGTCCACAACAGTATTTTAATATATATACTTTAATATAAATTCCCAATAGTCTAGACAACTACCAGTAGTGTAAAAACATTGTGTTTATGATATCCATTGATCTTTCCCACAGTTCTATTAAAACATTACCAAGGGTTGTTATTGTACTATAAATGATCTTGTTCACACTTTTATACAAAGACTTTTAAGAAGATTCACCTCAGATAAATTTCATATTGAATAGAAAATTAAATGTCCCAATCACAGACATAGACAGAGTTTGAAATGCTTACTTAAGTATAAAATATCATGTTGTCCAACTCCATGTACTACTAAGTACTACAAATGTATGTACTGGTACTTATCACAGATGTTGGTATATATAGAACCAATTACCATATTTTGTGAATGGCATAAATTTAATGGCATGTTGCATTTGTATAACATAAAAAATGCCTGTGAAATTGAATTTATAAACATGTCAGGTCAAAGCACTGAGAAACCATAACAGGGCATATTATTAGCTTCTGATAAAATTAGATTTTTTTTTATTATTCTAATCAGCTATTAAAAATGTATGTTTTTATAAGTGGATTGAAAATATTTTGATTAAAAAAAATATATAAAAATTAATATTTTTTAAATCTACCACACGATTTGCAAGAGTACTTCACCCGTGTTTGGTTTTCTTGTTCATAACCACACATCAGGGACATGAAATTCTATGCACCAAATAACATCAAAGATACAGAGATGTACAGTATCATTTATCAACAGAAGTAAAGAGTATCACTCAAATGCTTGCAGACTAGCATTTAAAAGTGCTCTTCCTTTCCTTTACTTTGTGTCTATAAGTGTAAAATGGGATAGTCTCTCATGTCCATATACATCCATATCCTTTCTTACTATTTAACTACGTCAAAGCTAAAACCAAGGATTATATTCATCCACATATGCACTGAAAAGTGTACTTGTGTGTTTTTTTTATGTTCATTGGTTTGAGCTGAGAGGTGATTGTTTGTTTTGTTGATAGTTGAGAGATTGTTGACCATTACTGTTTACACTAAACTTCTTTTAATAAAATAAAATTGTTTTTTTTTAAATTCTGTATTAATTTGAAGAGACACCAAGTGTTTTTTTCTCGGTGAAATAGACCTAATATAACTGTACAGCATGGTTGGGTAGCCAATTAAATTAGGTTCATGTTTATGGCCAAACGGTAATAAAAGTGTTGATCACAAGAGACGTCGGTTGTTTACACAGAAGTAAGAGTCATCATTATAATGTCCTGTCAAAGTTGTCTTAAGGGCTATAAATTTATTGATTTCAATAAATTATACTTATATCAAATGGTAGAAGATCTTTTAATGTTAGCAATAAGAAATTTAACTTAACTATACTGCACTGAAGTTTCATTTAAAATTTTTAAAGTCAATATTGAAATTGACAGATTTTCCTATCTGCCTCGTTTGCATTTAGGTAACCTATCCTACGATTTTTAATACCAATAGTGTTGGAGAAATTCTTTACCAAAAGTAATGTAAGGTGATATATGTACATAACGGGTCTGATTTAATGAATAATTTAAGATATCAGATGGTATTATATTAAATCTTGGACCTCTAATATAGACTAGAATTTATTGATTTGTAGGTAAAATTAGGGAAACATTTTATAGCTCAGTAAACATGACAAGACTGTATATGTTTCCTTTGTGATTGATTTTTTTTATGTGGGAATATTATTTTATCATTTTATCATAAAAAAATAAAAACGTAGATATCAACTTTAGTGCGCACGACACTTTTCTAGAATAATCTTCATCAGGTACGCTCAAAGTCGAAAAATTAGAAAGCCAAATAATTTAAGAGTTTTGAGAGCAATAAAACCGAATGACCTAAATAGGATTGCCAAAATCATATAGGAATGTCTCCTGTTTTTTTAATGCAGCAGAAATTTTCAAAATTGTGATATTTGGTGTTGATTTGCTGGGGAGTTTCAGTCGATTTTTGGTGTTGATTTGCCAAGTTTCAGTCTACAAGTTTTCTGTTGCCATTTAAATACTATTATATGATACAGTCAAGCGACAAGTGTATGTTATATTGAAATGATAGTAGAAGATTACAAAAATCAAATAATCTCACAGAACAATTTTTACCTGTGAAAAATTATTGTTTTCTGGAGATTAAAAGCTGATCTTCATTTTTAGATAACAAACATCATGCTACAATATATTTTGAGATACAAATAATTTGGTTTAAAAGATTACCGTTACATTTTTAAAAGATAGTTTTATGTTCAATACCACCTGATAGGGCCGTCATGGTAGTAATCGTATGGTAGTTAGATTTATAACTACCTATGCAATCAGTGCCTATCACGACTAACGTGAGTTCAAACCCCGTTCATGGCGAGGTGTACTGGATGCAACATTATGTGATCAAGTTTGTTAGTTACTTGCGACGGTCAGTGATTTTCTCCTGGTACTCTGGTTTCCTCCACCAATTAAACTGAGCACCATGATATAACTGAAATATTGTTGAAAGTGGCATTAAACATCATAAACTAAACGAATCAAACCTGTGTAACATAGCTTAAATTTCTAGAATTTGCATTGTAGCATATTTGAAAAATATAATGTAATGAGTATCAACTGTGTCTATATACCTTGTCATGGATTAAATGGTTGTATTTAGATTATGTGTCTTAAACAATGAAGTAAGGTTAAATAAATCAATTAATTAAAATACTGCAAATAATTATATCTTCATTATGACAGATCGGTAAACAAATTCTTTTCAAAGTTAAAAGTTTAAATTTATGTCCCTTAAGATTTGAATGAACGATCTTTGTGCATGTCGTAACATATTCCCTTTTTCTCTCAAGGGCTTCCATCCATCCTGTTAAAAATTCACAGGTTATAAAATATGTAGTATTTATTGGTAAAAAAAATATTTATTAGAAATAAAATCTATAATCTTATTTGAATTTTATACGTTGATTCTTTTCACTATTGAATGGTTTGCATTTGAATTAGAGAGATCATGGTGACTTATGTGTTTACTTTTATGCAGTTTATTCTTGTAGCTCCAAGATATATTTGTCGTTAAACAATGATTTATATAAGGTGACTGTTATGTGTTTACTTATATGCAGTTGTATTCTTGTAGCTCAACGATTTATTTAAAAATAAATCTTTATGACTTTCTCGTGTTTTCACAGGGAGAAATGCCCATCAAAGGTCTGTCGGAATTGGGAAGAAATTATTATTAGAATGGTGTCAAAGGCAATTAAATACAGATTTTGATTCCAGAAATACTTTGACATATAAGTAAGTACTATATTTGTATCTCTGTTGGTGTAGAAAATGACTATTTATATAATACTAGAATAATGATGTTTATGTTGTGGAAAGCTTTATTTTAGTCTGATCTGTAGTTAAAAAAAAAAAATTCATCTAAAGAATGTTCATTTTTGTACTGCTGTAATATATATGGCTTTGTAATACAAATCATAAGGCCTTACATGTCATGGCTTTGTTAAATACAAGTCAGAATGTCTAAGAATCAGATAAGACGAAGATTAAATGTGACATTTCAAAATGATTACTTGGAATCAGATTCAAATGATTTCCTGTGCTGTGTATAATTCAGGTGTTTGATGTTAATAGTCGAGTGTTTTTTACTTGTAATTGTACACTTTAGCCCCACCATAATTACAGTGGCTGTATTAATAGATTAAATTTTAACATGCAGATTTACCTGTCTATAATTACACTATGCAAGGTTGTTCTTGCATTTTGATATAACATAAATTACTGTTGACTAAGGGTGCTTTTTGTAAAGGTAACATTTATCCATTTAAGACCTAATATATTTTATGATTTAACAGTATAAACGAGGATTCTAAAGGTTGCCTTTGAAACATGGAGTGATAAAAAAAAATTCCATTCAAGATTCAGATAATTACATGATTTGTATTTACCTGGTAAATAAGTTTTTTTAGGAGGGTAATATACCATAATAAGTCATGTATAGTACACATTTCTTAACACATTTATATACTGAAGGGAAAAAGAAATGCAGGGTAACATAATATGCTCCTATTTTTTTAACTGCGTGGCGTAAAATTACGAAAACTGGGCAGACGAGTGGCTTGGTAGGTGTGCACTAAAATCAGTGTCTATAGTTACTCAACCGTGAAAGGTATCATGTGACATAGAGAAAGTGATAAAAAGCAAATAACATGTGCATAAGAATGATAACAAGTTCGTCAACACATCATGTCATACCACTTTATACTGTTGAGGTATGCACATCGCTTTCCACTATTTAAAGTTAATTTGAATCTCTTGTAATCATGCCATGGCTGACGGAAGTTCAGAGGGGTCAGGCTATTGCATTGCTAATGCAAGGTCAAAGGCAACAAGTTGCTTTGCAATTTGGTGTGAATGTTTCCACCATAGAGCATCTTGTCCATTGTCTGAGAGAAACTGGAAGGGTTGCCGACCGTCCGTGTGTAACGACGCCACGTCAAGACAGGGCTATTCGTCTTGCCCACCTGCGTAATCGCCACGTTACTGCCACTGAAACCGCTTTAACTACGGTAGGCAATCATAATCGCCACATTCACCCAAAAACTGAGAAACAGATTGTGCGAGTTTGGTCTGTGAGCTCGTTAACCTTACATTGGTTTTCCTCTCACTCATGTAAGTCGCGTGCGTCGTATGGCTTGGTTGGCGGCACATGGTCCCAGACAATTTCCAATGAGGCAATGGAGGGTCTTTTTCACAGATGAGTTGCGGTTCACTCTTTTTCGTCCGGAGGGTCGACGTCGTGGGGAACGCTTCACCGACGCTTGCGTTCTTGAGAGGGATAGGTTTGGGGGTGGCTCGCTTATGGTCTGGGGAGGGATATCTCACGGGTTAAAGTCACCGTTGATTGTGATAGCTGATAATTTAACAGGCGTAAGATATAGGGATGAAATCCTCCGGCCGGTTGCAGTTCCATTTGTGCAACAGCATCACCTAATTTTCCAGCAGGATAACACCCGGTCCCATGTAGCCAGAGTTTGTCAAGATTTTCTCTCCAATCATAACATTAACCCACTCGATTGGCCTCCATACAGTTCATATTTGTCCCCATTCGAACATCTGTGGGACGAAATGGACAGGAGAGTAAGGGGGCGTCGGAATGCCCCTGCTACTCACGACCAATTAAGGGCTGCCTTGTTTAAAGAATGGGATAATATCCCCATGAGAAGGATAAATGCTCTGATGAACTCCATGCACAGGAGAATCAGGGCTGTAACAGATGCGCGAGGGGGGCATACGAGATATTGACGAGTTAATCG
>MJUT01028081.1:276861-315603 GCA_002080005.1 Gigantidas platifrons | reverse complement strand
AAATCTAATGAAATTTTAAAAACTTGTTGATTAAATTTGTGTTTTTATCCTTATATATTAATATTGAAAAAAAACGTTCAAATAAATAATATTAAATCACCTAAAATGTTGACCCTGCATTTCTTTTGTTTTTCCCTTCAGTATATATAAAACACACCCCTTTATAGACTTTCTAAAGATTAATTAAATAGAAATAAATAAAAGTCTTTATAATGAAAAAACTGAGTTTTTAAACAAAACATGACAGCTTCATAGGGGAAATACTGTATCTTACTCTGTTCTGTCTACCCCATATGTTATAAATTCTAGTGTTATGTCTGACTTTTAAATTTTCATATTGAAGATGGTGTAATATTTTCTTTCCAGATTATAAACGTCTATTACAATGTTATATAAGCATTAATTGAATGGGTAATACAGCAGAAAACTTGTTAAATAATGATTGGGATATCAGACAAAATCACATAGATATTTACTTCTTTGTATTATAAATGTCCAATAACCTGAAAATTATCTGTTTAAAAGGGGCAAAAATTTTGAGAATTTAGAATTTTAACTTTTCTATATTTTTTATTAGAAGTAACTATTTTATTTTTTATGAAAGATCTAAGTGGCCCAAGTTCCCAAATTTTGAAGGTATATAGAACTTTTTGTCATCTAATTTTGATGCAGTCATTTTTTTTAATTGGTTGTGCTGAGAGCTTCCTGTAATCTGTTGACAGATTTCCTCTATCTCTTGCAATTTCTGAAATAAACTTGACAGAAAGGGACCACCAACAAGTGCCAAATTCCAGAATTTGAGCTTTATTTTTCGTAACTAGTGCCAAATTCCAGAATTTGAGCTTTATTTTTCGTAACTAGTGTCAAATTCCAAAATTCGAACTTTCTTATTTTTATTCCAATTTTAAGGCATTTTTCTATCTGTCTTGTATCAGTGACTGTGTCATCTTTGTTTTCTGTGTTTGTGTCGTCCTGGATTGCATCCCAACTGCTTAGCTCACAGGATGTAATTTAACCAAACTTTACAACATTCTTTCTTAGAACATACTCATATTTGATCTCATTTATTTTTAAGGTTCTCACATTTGCCAATCCAAGTTAGAGTTTTTTTGCAACTTTATCATTTAAAAAAAAAATTGTGTGCAGTGCTAGCATATTCTGCATTTCTAATTTATGTACAATGTATTTTAAAGAATTTAATATATAAATTTTCATATTTCATAATACATTTGTATCCATTTTTGTGCAGTAGAAACTTAATGGCAAAAAAATCTTTAATATGTACTGTAAATTTGGTCAAAACTACTAGTAAATATACTCGAGAAATTCATTTTATTGTTCTGATTATTTTTATATTTTTGTTCATTGAACTCCTTATATTAGCCTCAAATAAGTGTGTCCTATATGCTTTTAACATGTAAAGGAAAAACATGACAGAAAATCTAGTCAAATACAGGCAAAAACCAAGAAGACTAGAATGTCACATTAGACACTGTTAGACTGCAAGATCTAAAAGCTACTTTAAAGGACTGTGTAATCAGAGCAAATATATAACATAGGTATATGAATTGTTATGATATACTCATAAATTTATAAATTTCCTTTGAATTGACAAAATTGTAGTTGACATTATATTTCTTATCAGTACCTAATAACTAAAAGTTAACTTTATTTTCGTAAGTAGAACGTTTATATATGAATAAATTACATATTCGTCGAAGGATCCTTTTATAATGCTAGGTAAAATTAAACTTACAAATTCTTTAAAAAGCTTTTTAACATTATAAGTTTTATAACTAATACAATATACAATTAAATCTCCAATATAAATATTGGTATGCAAAAAAGATTTTACATTCTTGTGTGCTCTGAGTGCATTTAAAATATATCGTAGATATTCATGCACAAACATGCCAAAAAATATTGAAGTACGTGTAAAAATAATATATTTTTTAAGTGTTTTTACAATATATCTTTTCTTCAAAATTTATTTACACTAAAACGGAACTTGTTGAGTATTTCTAATTTAACCGTTTATTCGTGCTTAAGTATTTGAGTTGAAAAGTCTATATTTATACATGTACTCTTTGACGACAAATAAATTCAATAACCTAATTTCTATGGTGTTTTCAATTATTACCTATCTGTGAAGTTTAATTGACCCTGAAAACTTGAATAATGGGGTAAACTCGGCATGATTTTTTGTAAATTTCAACCTACATGAATTTATTAGTAAAATGTTTGTATCACCCACCGATTCAGTGTTAATTCATCTATAAATAGGATTTTTTCAAATTACTTTATAGTTATATGATTTATTTACACCCCAGTAATTTAAACTCATATTTGGATTTAATGATGAAGAATTTGCATGACAATTCAATCTATGTTGAAAAAAAAGTATCAATATTGCTTTGTCAAATAACCTCATATTTTCCAATAATATCCTGGTTGACTTGTATTTGTGATATTGCAGCCTAGTACAGGTTTAATGGGCAGAAAATTTCAGAATTTGGTTATCCTAAGTCGAGGTGGTTGGATCAAAATTTCAGAATTTGTTTATCCTAAGTTGAGCTTGTTGGATCAAAATTAAAAAACAAAAAACAAAAAAACAATCTCCCACTCCACTACAACACCAGAACTTAAGCACAAAGACAACTTCTATAGTCCTAGAAAATGTAACACAGATTCACTGTTACATGTCTTTTTTAAATTATGACTTGTGTAAAGTCAAATCTGTCAAAATACTACCGGTAGGTCGTCCCTATTTCTATAATCCTGGATATTCTCATGGAATATATTGAATGTAAAATATATTGTAGTAAAATGACATCATAAGTTTGTAAGACTTGTGTTTGATCCCATTTGTTATATTAGCAAATAAAATATGTTTAAATTTAAACAAATTGATCTTATATTGTATGTTTATATTTGAGAATGGAAGTTGTTGATCTTGAAACATTTCCATGTCAGAGTTATCTCCCTGTAAGAGTAGACAACAGTTGTAAAAGTCTTTTACTATTACTGTATTGTTTTAATGCATATATTAAAACATTCGTATGACAAGAATTTACTACAGTACTTCTACAATGTATCTTACAAGTTACACTAATGAGGTCAGCCAGTATAATAAGATAATAAGCTTAACCCATTGAAAACTGTAAAATACAATGTGATCAAAAGATAAAAATAGGCTTTCACATATTAATATTTATATACCTGATCAAGTCATATTTACATTTTGGATAATATTTGTTTAATTTTCAAATATACTTTGCACACCTAGCATGTTTAAACTAAACTTTTTTCCCCCGTCAAAATTTATGTTATTGATATAGGAATTGCTTTGATGTTTGGATTCTGTCAGTGATGTTTATCTTGGTGTGATGTTCAACACAGGAGTGACTGTACTTTTGAAATTTATTTAAAAAAAAAAAAAAAGTACTGGTAGTAAGAAAAGAAAGTTTAAACAGTGATAGTCAACAATTTCACCAATTTCAACAAAACAAACAATCACCTAGCTCTCACCTCAAATCATTGAACTCAAAATAAGACCACAGCAGATGACATTGGAAATCCAGGTCTTGGCTTGGGACAGGCATAATAATGTGGCAAGGTGAAACTTGTTAATGTACAAACCAACGAATCATAGACGTTTACCTGCAATCCATTTTATTAGCTCACCTTGCCAAAGGCAATGTGAGCTTTTGCCATGACTTGGCATCCGTCGTCTGTCATCCGTTTTCTTTTCACATTTTAATCTTCTCCTCTAAAATCCTCAGCCAAATGAACTGAAACTTGGTAGGAAGCATCTATGGAAGGTCCTCTCTAAAGAGTGCACATTTTGTTATGATCCATTACCAAACATGGCTGTCACAGGCAATTCTTGTTTCTGATTGGCCGATTTTAAAAAATCTTCTCCTCTGAAACTGCTTGGTCAAATGAACCGAAATTAGTAGGAAGCATCTATGGAATGTCCTCTATGAAGATTGCTCATTTCGTCCCGATCGGTTAACAAACATGACTACTACCGAAACTTGGTAGGAATAATCTATGGAATGTTCTCTATGAAGATTGCTCATTTCGTCCCGATCGGTTACCAAACATGGCCACCACATGCAATTCTTGTTTCTGATTGGACGATTTCTAAAAAATCTTCTTCTTTGAAACTGTTTAGCCATATGAACCGAAACTTGGTAGGTTCTGTATTAAGTTTCCTCAAAGCAGAATGAAAGGTGAGCAACACAGGCTCAGCCCACTGAGCCTCTAGTTATTTGACTGATTCTTATTCTCAGTCATATTTTATCGTTTGGTACTTTATTTTCATTCTCCAACATAATTGTGTATTGAAATGTGTACTTTTCAATTATTTGATGCAATGCATTGTTTATTTTCAGTTTGTGTACTGGTGACTGGTTTATAAGATTGTTGAAGAAATTTTCAAATGTTTCTGACATAGTAACTGAGGTATATATTGTTTAATTAAATTTTTTTTTTTTTAAAGAATGCTAAATTAAAACCTGCTGGTCCCATATCAACCTATTTAAGGTTTTGTTTGCATCACATTTCTGGTGATAAGTTTATAAGAAATCAGATAATTATTGACTGTTAAATAGTACAGTATTTTTGAACTATAGATCTAAAGCTGTTTTAACTTGAAAATATGTTTCTCCCTATAGAAAATAAACTAAATAGAATAGGATTTGATATAAACATGAAATCTGTAAACTTTATAATAAGTAGATGCATGACTTGTTATGATTTCCATGACAACGATTTCTGATATGTGTGTGTGTGTTTTTAGGAAACACAAGCATCAACATAACAATTATTTAGTTTTGTGATTATAGCTCATTTTACACATTTCACACATCATACATGTAATCGCAGAGTAATTCAAATTTCGCAGACATAATTATTATTAAAACACAGTAACTTCCATAGTCCAAAGCACTCATTCATATTCAACTGCGTCCAGATCAGTATTAATTATCAAGAATTCAAGTTTCAGTGTGTATTGTAGTTCTACTCTATAAGATCAGCACTTCTACAAAGAAAAATAATGGCCTCTCTAGAGGTAAACAATTAAGTAGTATATATACATTTTATTAACACAGTGAATCTGAAATCTGGCCTGATAAAAGAGTGTGACCTTTGATGGGCGTGGCCTTATAAGAGGCAGCCTGCTGTATTACATTGATGTTTAATTTTTAGATCAAATTATAACTATGTGATGTACTATAACATTTAAAGGACACATTTAAGCTAAAATGCAGATTTTTAAAATTATTTTTACAGGATAAAACAGAACAGTTAAAAACAGTTTTAGATGCCATAGAGAAACAGTATTCTATCAAAAGCAGTATCATTAAGTAAGTTTTATTGTGATAAAATTGTAAGTATTCATGTCATATTATAAATGAAATTAATGTATTAATCTATAGTCAGAGATGATTTTTCTGAGTTATATCATTGATTTCAGTTATTTTCCCTCTGAAATTGTTTTCCCCAAAGTTGTAGGACACGATCAGATCAGGTAAAAAATGTACCTTTTTAGCTCACCTGGCCCAAAGGGCCATGTGAGCTATTGCCATCACTTGGCGTCCGTCGTCCTCATCCGTCGTACGTCGTAAACTTTTTCAAAAATCTTCTACTCTGAAACTACTAGACCAATTGGAACCAAACTTGGTCTGAATCATCACTAGGATGTCTAGTTTCATAATTGCATCCGGTGTTGCTGTGCACCAATCAACATGGCCGCTGTTACTAAAAATAGAACATATGGTAAAATTGCAGGTTTTGGGGTTTAAAAATGATCAACAAGATCTAACTACCCTGCAATTTTGAAGTAAATCTGATCACCCATCTTGGAGTTATTGCCCTTTTTTCATCAATTTTTTAAAATTTTAATACTTTTTGTCTTATATTTCAAAAACTATAAGAGATAAAGGTTAAGTTCAAATTGGAAAAATGTGCAGCATGTCAAGATCGACATACCCTGCAATATTTAAGTAAATCCCATTACTTATTTTGGAGTTCTTGCCCTTTTTTTATCAAATTTTCAAAATTTTAATGCTTTTCATCCTTTATTTAAAAAACTATAAAAGTTAAAGGTTAAGTTTAAATTGGAAAAATGTGCAGCATGTCAAGATCTACATACCCTGCAATTTTGAAGTAAATACCATTACCCATTTTGGAGTTATTGCCTTTTTTTCATCAAATTTTCAAAATCCTTTATTTCAAAAACTATAAGAGATAGATGTCAAGTTTAAACTGCAAAAATGTTCAGCATGTCAAGATCTACAAAAATGTTCCACAGTTGAAAATGTCCGACAACTGTGTGAAGAATTATTCCTCTTGAAATGTATTTTTTGTTGACTTTCACTGCTTTTGGTTACTCAAATAATCAAAGGGAAGCAACTCTATTACAAAATGTGAAGTAGCAAAAGCTAAATTTTGAGAACCACAGACATTTATGTTTTTTACAGCAATGTTGATAACATACATTAAAGGTCCCACCCTTGCCCAACTTTTTTTGGAGAGGGGGTCTGCAATGACGAGGGTTACATTTGTTATTTTTTTACCGAAGTTATCAAGTTTTATTGACTGATGTTGTTATTATACACAGGTGAGCTATACAGGCTCCTGGGAGCCTCTAGTTGAAAGTTAGTGTAGAAAGATAATTTCAGCTATTCATTGATTTTCAGTTATTTAATTTTCTAACCAGAATTATCACTGTATATGAATCAATTCTAGGACTATACAGATGGACTTAATAATAGTTAGAAAAAAATATCCCAGTCAATAGTTTTTTGTATTGTGTTGATTCAGTTTAAGAGATTTATTGTGAAGAGCTATGAAAATTCTATGGAAAGCTTTTTCAATCATAATTGTCTCTGTCTGCTTTTAAAATATAAATCTGCATTAGATTTTTTTATTGTCCATGAATATATTTCCACTTAATATCTATAGTTGAAATTTAAATGGATATTACATGTAATACCAAATTATATGCTTGTTTAATGCAATTGGCATACAAATTGATTGAATGTTTGCTTAATGGCACTTTTAGCTATTATATCATTTCTTTAGAAATGCCTGTACCAAGTCAGGGCCATTGCGGTTTTCCCAGTTTCCCGGTTGTTGACTGATTTTGTCTGTTTATTGATTTATGAGTTTTGACTTTCCCTTTAGAAGATTGCTCGGTGTTCGATAATTTTGTTATTACCCTTATTTATCATGACGATCTAATTTTGTAAGAAAAGTTTGAAAATACCAAAGGGGTAATCAGAAGCCATACATGGAATAAGGACAGACAATACACAATGGCCAAAGGAACAATAGGACAAACAACGATCTAAAAAAGCATTACACACAAAACTAAAGATTTAGCAGCACAAACCCCACTAAAAACCAAGATTTAACTCAGGTGTTCCGGAAGGGTAAGCAATTCCTGCTCCACAATTATGAAAGGAGTGTTTGATGGTTAACAATTCCACCAATATCAACAAAATGACCAACACTGCTCACCTTAGATCACTGATAAACACAAAAAAGACCACAACAAAATGACCAACACTGCTCACCTTAGATCACTGATAAAAACCAAAAAGACCACAACAAAATGACCAACACTGCTCACCTTAGATCACTGATAAACACAAAAAAGACCACAACAAAATGACCAATACTGCTCACCTTAGATCACTGATAAACACAAAAAAGACCACAACAAAATTATGGCATTGGAAATCTAGGTCAGGGATATACACTAACTTTTGAACCATGGTCGCCACCTGGTCTCCTAACTTTCATTTTCAAGGAGCCCAACAAATAATTTAGGCGCCCAGCTTTTTTTCAGGTAGATTACAGATATGGTAAATCAGATATTTTAACAATATCTCAATTTTGACAAGTCAATTTTGACTTGTTTTTGGATTCTGTTGATTTTTTTAATAATTCCTCTAACTTGTTCCTTCTGTATTCTGTTGCAGATATATGTAATATGTGTTTTAAAGTTAATCACCAATTTTAATCTTATACTGTATACTGTATTTATGAATACGATTAAAACAAAATCTGAAAGAATTAGAAATATGACTTTCATTCTTTTAATTTTTAGTTGTGGTTTCCTTAGCCATAGGCTCTGAAATAGTTGAAATATATTGCCAACAAACATTATGCAGTGTCATTTGGCCATGTAAAATTGATTGTTGGTTTCCTCTACCATAGAAAAATTTTAAGGACAGGCTTGCATGCAGGGTTTTTTTTCCAAGAGATGTTAAACCACAAATTCAAAATGAACAAACATGTGTCTTATGGGATGTAGAATATGCTTACCACCAATGGTACACCTGGTCTCACTTTTGGTCCTATATTGGTATAAAGGAGTGTGTGGTGTTAATTTTTTTTTTCTTGTTCCTTAAATGTTGTTTCTGTCAAATCAGTGTCTTGCTTTCATTCCCGTGAAGGAAACAAAATAAATCATAAAGGCTTTTGCTAAGCCAAAAAAAAAAAATTGCATCACTCATATTTCGTTGATAAATAGTCAGAATGGTTCCACTGGGCACATCACCGGAGGCCATTTTATCCATACTGTACGTCACGTACAGGTTTTAAATCATGATCATTTTACCGATATCCTAAGCGTTTTGGCTATCTTAGAGTTAGAATAGAGGGCCGGTGTGTTCATTTTATTTTATTTATTAGTAATGAAAGATAACGACCTGTCAGTAAAAAATTGACTAGGGGAAACCGACAATCATTTCTCAGGGATACTGACACCGCTGATTTCGATATATCATTACCAAAATATGTAAAATAAAAATCGGAAACCAGTCGCAATTTTGGTACGTCTAAAAACCGCTGCGGGAATTATTAATTCTTGACATCGCTCCCAAAACTTTCAGTCGTCACCTGGGCGAGAAGTAACGAGTTTTCACTCGCCCAATACAATTTTAGGTCGCCTAGGGCGACTGGGCGACTGTTAGTGTAGATCCCTGTAGGTCCTGGTTCAGAGCAGGCACAAAATGTGCCTAGAGATAAACTGGTTAATGGCATCCTAACTCTCCCAACATGTCTGCAATCAATGGAGACATAGAAATGATGTAATGATGTATGGATAGTTGATGAATACCACTGAATTTCTAAACTGATTGACTTCTAGTCGCTATTGTCTGGTAGTCAGGGAACAAACAAATACTGGTATTATATTTTCTGTCTGCATTGACAGATTGTACAAACATAAAGTAACAAAATCTTTCTGGTTTTTTTTTGTAGCGCTTCAGACATTATAGATGGTACTGTGGATGAACACACGTTGATGATATACATCTCATTATTACAAAGAAAGGTATGTCAATGTTAATATTATACAATTATTGACTTTGATATAGGTTGCTACAGGGATTTATCAACCTGAAAAAAGTTATATTCACTGAGCCGAAGGCGAGGTGAATATTGCTTTTTGAGGGTTGATAAATCCCAGTAGCAACCTATTCCAAAGTCAATGATCGTTTTATTATATGATTATACATGGGAAAAATACGTTTCCGGCATATTTTTAGCTTTTAAATATGCCCGGAATATTTTGACAGCTACATTTGTTGCTCTACGCGTGTGTTTGGAATCTTTTTCTTTCAAGATTCTTCTGAATTCAGCCTCGACCACTGTGGCAAACTGTGCAGACGACAATTCATTGTCCATTTTATTATTATTTTTTATGTACAGACGTCAACAAGCATTCTCTGATAGAGAATGACGTCAAGGAACCCTGGATGAAAGACGCCCCCTGATTGGCCAATGTTGCCGAGAGACGTAAAATTTGATTGGAACGTGGAATTCTGGAATCTATATTTCTATTTTTAGCCCAAATTGGGGTGACATTACAGTCCACACTACCTATGAGCTAATTTTAGCTCATTTGAGGTTGACATCGCACGTACGCATTACTTTTCAAGTTGATTTCAGCCAATTAGAAACTAGACAAAGTTCAATCATATAATAAAACTTAATAACGTTTTTATGTTGTATCTAATGCAATATCTGTGTAGTATTTATGGTTAACATGCTTGTTTTGAGTGGATCGTGGGTGTGAGCCCCAGTTGAATCAAACCAAAATCTATGAAATTTATTTTTGCTGCATTACCGGTAGGTAGCTAGCCACACAGCATTAAGGAGTAAGAAAGCCACAAGTGATAATGTTTACCAGTTGCTTGCCCATGGTCGGTAGTTCTCTCTGTGTACTCCGGCTTCTTCCACCACTAAAACTGGTCACCATGATATAGCTGAAATATTGCTGAAAGTGGCATTAAACACAATAAATAAATTAATTAATCAATCAATCATTAAGGAGTAAGAGCAAAGTCTGGTTGGCTCAACATCAGGATAATGTTTCCAAGTTGGAGCTTCCTTTTCTATCCGTGAGCTAGCAATATAAAAATCCAATTCAGTATATTCATCTAGTCAAAGGAACATCATCCATCATCTCATTAAATTGTGACTTGTTCTTGCCATGATATAGCTGAAACATTGCTGACTTGACATTAAGCAACACTCACTCACTCACATACTGTAGTATAGTGATTAGTATTCTTTTATTTTGTGTGAATGAATTTGAATTTTTGGTGTTTTTCGCCACTTTCAGCAATATTTCAGCTATATCATGGCGACCAGTTTTAGTGGTGGAGGAAGCCGGAGTACCCGGAGAGAACCACCGACACTGGGCAAGCCACTGGTAAACTTTATCACTTGCGGTTGTAATTTACAAAGCCGGGTGCAAACCCACGCCGTATTGGTGATTGGCTTGTATGAGCTGTTAGATCCAACAACCTAACTCATTGTGCACAGATTTCCTTGAATGAAACTCTGAAGAATATGTAAATGATGCAGTTTAGGATTGTTTATATACTGGTACCTTGTATTTTTAGGTTGATGGTACCATTTTATTGGATGAAGGATCATCAGTAAGTAGTTTTGACTTTTTATATCACATCAGTGGATATACAATGTAAAAAACATGTAAATTTGAACAAGACAGGAACATTAACAACCTAAAAATAGAACAAGACATGAACATTAATAACCTAAAAATAAAACAAGACAGGACATCAAAAACCTAAAAATAGAACAAGACAGAAACATTAACAGCCTAAAAATAGAACAAGACATGAACATTAACAACCTAAAAATAGAACAAGACATGAACATTAATAACCTAAAAATAAAACAAGACAGGAACATTAACAGCCTAAAAATAGAACAAGACAGGAACATTTACAACCTAAAAATAGAACAAGACAGGAACATTTACAACCTAATAATAGAAAAAAACAGGAACATTAACAACCTAAAAATAGAAAAAAGAACAAGAACTTGTGACCATACAAGAGAAAGTTGAAATAGGGTCACATAAGACAGGTTGTGGCTAAATTAGATTTAATTAATATGAAATGAACTGTGAAGGGAAATTAAATTTAAGGTCAAATAATACAAGTTATTGCTTAATAGAGGTTTCACTGTATTCTGTAAGATTTACTTAAGGTGGTACCATACTCTTCAGGTAAAATTTGATCTGCTCGTTTAATTTTCTTATTTTTTTGGCAGTGTGTTTGAATATATCCACTGTAATAAATATCAACATTTTAACAAATTCCAACCAACAGACTAAGAGCTATAAATTCACTAGCCACATAGTAGCTTTTCTCTCTGTGGTTTTGATCACCGAGATGCCTGAAATCTGCATACAAACATCATATGATCAAAACGTTCAACTGATTTTAAAGAGTTATCTCCCTGTAGTGTATGGTACCCCCTTAAATCAAAATATACAGACATTTATATAAAAGTAATTGTGTCCATAACCAACCGATTCTGGGTTTTTAGCCAGTAGTCTGTTAAGCTACAATAAATCACCAGCCCTAGTTTTGTATTGCCTATGTCTATGTTGTCATTATTTGTATCTACAAGATGAAGGTTGTCATCTCATTAACTGGTGTAATCCCACCACATTTTTGTTCCTGTCTCAACATAGAATATAAATTTTCTTTGACTTCTGTTGTCAGGCTGTTGTAATTGGTTATATTGTCAACCATTACTGTTTGTTTTCAATGTCCCATTATTTCATTACATATATAGTTCATGTGTCAAGGAAGTTATTCAGGTCAGACATAAGTAATTTAAACTACATTGAATGGAATAAGTAAACAGACTAAAAACTAGTAAATGGATTAAATTTGGTTTTTTTTGTTTAAAGGTAGAATGCATTTAAAGAGTTATTGGTAGACTCTTTTAAAAGACAAAAATACCAATTAATATTTATTTTTAACATATAAATCTTTTTTAAGATGTTTTTTTTACAGTGAAACCTGTTCAAACCAAACCCTGAATTAAACAGAATTTTTGTATAAAGCTTAACTATAAATAAAGTCCCAAGGTAGAAACTATTTCTTAATCTCACCTGTATAAACCAAACACCTGTCCATTCCAAACACAACAGTTGATCCCAGGGAGGTTCGGTTTAGACAGTTTTCACTATATATATATACAGTCAAACCTGTCTATAGTGGTCACCTGGGGGAGAATGAAAAAATGACCGCTATATACAGGTGACCTTTATGTGAAGGGTTTTGATTTTTTGACAAAATATTGCACGTTAGTTGTAAATAAACATTTCTCATTACATATTATGTTTTTAATGTTTTACATGTTATTTTGTTCCTGTCGTAATTTTACTCTGGTTTGTATTCTGTTGACGAAATTATCTCAATATGATATGATTTGAATAAGACATACAAATAAATAAATAAATAAAAATATTTAATAAACAAAACTAAAGTACAATTTCCAGTAACACGATGTTGAATTGGGAACATTGCTTTCAAAATCGTAAAGAATCTCACGTTTTCTTTAAAGAATGTTCATTATCTGGGTATGACCAACACCTCACTCACAGCCAGACAACTTTTCCCAACATCACAATGATTTATCACTTTCACTTTGTTGTCAAATTTCAAAGCTTTCCTATTTACGGATGTTGATGATTTTGACATGATGCACTAGATACAAAATATTTTTGGTGAGTGAATTTCTATTCTCGTAATCAATAAAAATCCACAATAACGCCCGGGGATAAACTGTCCTTTATATCATTTACTATTCACAAAATGCATGCATGGTGTTTGTTTATTTAGTTAATTAAATTAGTCAATATATTTTGTAACACTTCAGGATTTTTGGTACATTTGAGAAAAATACAGATCTTCCGAAATCATTTCCGGTATTATTTTTTAAATAAAATTTACCGCTATACAAAGGTTTTACGCTGAAAATTACTTATAAATAGTGACCGCTGACCACATTGAACAGGTGACCGCTATATCGGATTAAAATATATAGTAAAATGCACCGGGAGAGCACGAAAGTGACCGTTATGAGCAGGTGACCATTATATAAAGGTGACCGTTAGGACAGGTTTGACTGTATATTGCAGAATAATTATCATATTTTTAGTGAACTCGGTGATAGGTCGTTTTGTTAGAACAGATGTTTTTCCCATTGTAAATTAATGGAAATATTTTAATAAGACTTGCAGTAATACGGACTGACGAATTTCAGAACTTTCACTGAACATGGCTTCTACCTACAAGACTGAGAATATATTGCTAAAACTCTCGTTCATTTCTTTTTTTATCTACAATACTGTTGGAGATCCTATTACTGTAAAGTTCAAATGTATTTAATCTCTATAAACTGAACACATGTCTATTCCAAATAGGAAAGTTGGTCCCAATGAGGATGAGGTTCGGTTTCGACAAGTTTGACTGTATATTTTTGCACAAATGGATTTCTGAGATAATATTGAATTGAGATGTGATGAGAGGTTCATTTTTTGAGCAAAACAGATAAATAATAGTTTATTGAGGATTTTTCAAGGTGGTATCAGTGACTTCACATTAGAAATAAACGATAATATGTTTGTATCATGCTTATTGCTTGATAAAAGGAATTGCGTAAAAATTGAAAAGAAAATTTACCAATCATTGATAATAAATTACTATCTATTTTTCACCTTAACATAAGATTATCTTTATTTTCAGAAATCTGACAGCAGAAAACATCCATCAGACGAAACTTCTGATTGGTTCTCAACATCAAATGGATCAGGATCGGACCCTCAATTAAGTAAATTACCTGTAGAATCTGAAAAACTTTTGGCCAAGACAATCAGTGATACCATCTCTGATCAGTTCCACGAAGATGATAGAATAAGTGCCTTATCTGGGTCGAATTCTTATGATTCAAGGGAGATAACTCAGGAGAGGGAAAGTTCACCCCATAGCCGCCATTTTAATGGAAGTCATGAGCCAAAAACAAAAAGTAAATTAAATAGCGACACAGTTCAATCATCTTCTCCGTTACGTCGACCAAGAGATCATAAAACAATTATGGCAGAAGCCAAAGAAAAATTGGAGGAACAAAGAAGGAGGAGAGAGGACGAGGATCAGAAAGTGAGAGACAAGGAAAAGAAAATTCAAGAAATTGAAAATAAGAAAAATGAAACTACATTAAAACTGGATTCAGCTAGATCTTCTAATGATGATGTAGAAGAAGTAATGAGTGGAAACTTGCCACAATATGGTACCTACCCACCACAATATGTACCTGGACTTGGGAGAGGTGTGCCAGTTTTTGTAATGCCTGGTCAAAATCCCGAAATGATGTTTTTATTGCAAGCATTACGTCAAGCTCGACATGAAGCCAATTTTCACGATCAGGATTCAAGTTCAAAAAGTTCTTCAGAAGAAACTCTTCCAAAAATTAACCAACTATTAGATTTAGACAGTGTTGATGACATAACGCCGTCAGAATATCTCCAATTTGAAACTGATAAAAAGCCACAAGCTTCAACACCACGTGGTGTATCTCCAAGGAGAACAGAATACGTTCCTTCACCAGAGTTTTTACCAACAAAAAAATCAATAATAGATGTAGTTGGCAATCTGTCTGAACCACAAACAAATGTTGCTGACTTTCCTCCTCCAATGGAAAGAGGAGGAGAGGAAAAAAGACACTTTCCTCGTGTTGAAATAAAAGAAGATGTAAAAGTGAGAATAGAAATGGAACGAGATAAAAGTGAGGAAAGGTTAACACCAAGAAGAGAGAAATCACCACGACCTCTATCACCTGGTTATGACTACATTGAAGATACTATTGCTATCAATGACAAAGAAACGGTGCCAAAAACAATTCTTAAAAAATCTTCAAATTATGGATCATCAAGTAGAGATTCAAGTTATGATCGAGCAAGGGAAAGGTCGCAAAGTCCAAGGTCAAATGATCATGAAAGAGCATTATCCGATAGCAGATTGCAAACTAGATCTCCTCGTCAATATGTAGAAAGAGACCGCTCGTTGAGTGGCGATAGACTATCTTCTGGTAGATCAGTATCTCCTAAATCACCAAGGTCTCCAAGACCTATATCTACCGATTTAGATAGATTAAGTGAAAACTTTGATCGAATGCAAACAAGTATTGAACGAGAAACTGCCCCAGGAAGAAATACAGATTCAACTGATCCAAATACAAGACTTGTCAAGGTCTTCCATCAGGAATTAGAATTGTTAAGGATGAAAATGGAAATGTTAGAAAAATCAAATATACCAACTGAAGGAGATTTAGAGGATTTAAATTCTTTAACTCAAAGATTAGGAGATAAGATAAAGGAAAGATTGAGTCATAGGTCACTTTCACCTCGTTCTCCCAGATCACCAAGACAACCAAGATCAAAATCACCTGATTACACTAGAGGTCGATTCTTACGAAAAAGAGGCGATGACGTGCCATCAGCAGAAACACGATCTTTGTCCGAAAACAGAGTATCAGCATCGTCAGATTGGAGAAGTTTGCCAAGTGAAAGATCGCATAGTTTGCATGATCTTCCCGCTGGTATAGATAAGTCACTTAAGGTAGATGAAGACGGAAAATTACTTTATTCACCACGTTCTCAAGGGAAGCCAATTACAATAGGATATAGCAGTCCAATTAGAAACGTCTCCGATGAAATTTGGGGCATGAGGGAGGAGGAATATGATGGAGTAACAACAGTTCAGAAAGAAAAATGGAAAAAATTGACCTCCTCTAGAGATATGTCAGATGGTGATATTGTAGAACTTAAACATGCCTTAGGAACTGTTATTGCAGAAAATGACATTTTACAAGCTAAACTTAGAAATGCTAACACAGATATTAATGAGAAAATGAGGAAAACTGGAGATGTTCTTAATGACAGCAGAGCTCACATGTCAAAAGCTCAAGCAGAAAATATGGAATTACGCACACAATTAGAAAAAGAGAGAAATCGAAATGAAACGTTAGAGGCCAAAATGAGGGAATTAGAAAAAGATCTGAAATATATAAAGGGAACTAATAGTGAATTAGAATCTGAATTAGAACAGACAAGGAATTTATTGAAGGGATCTAATAA
Source organism: Gigantidas platifrons (assembly GCA_002080005.1). Lineage (NCBI taxonomy): Eukaryota > Metazoa > Mollusca > Bivalvia > Mytilida > Modiolidae > Gigantidas > Gigantidas platifrons. Next base: position 299,120 of record MJUT01028081.1, on the reverse strand, counting down.
AAAGGATATTCCTACCATGCAGTCATTATCAGAGGAACGAGACGGACTTGTTGAAGTATTAGGGACAACACAAAGTGAGAATGAAAGACTCAGAGAGGTAAGTTGTGTACATCATAAGAGCTTACATTTCAATATTACTGTCTGTCAACCTATTCGTTAATTGTCATAGTGTTATTGTATACTTGCAAGAGCTTTTTTCAATACCATTAAATAAATGCTAGAGAATACAGAAGGAGCAATCAAAAATGGACAGTCCAGAGAAACTGAAAACAAAAGCTACACAAGACTAAGAAAAACAAAACTAAAACACTACACAATATGTGTTGGACACCACTATGTATAAACAAACACAAACAACGTAAATAAGACATTTTTTTTTTAATCGGACATTTATTACAGAATTCGTAAAAGTTTGAAATAAATATATTAATATTAGACTTTTTAAAAATGGTTAGTGAGTGAGTGATTGTTGTTTAACAATCAATGAGCTTTTTTTTTTGCTCTATCATGACCAGAAAGAACTATATAGATATTTCAATGAGATGATGAAGACGATGTCTGCTTTGCACTAGATCAACACTCTTAGTTGTATTTTTATAGTGCTAGATCACTGTAACAATAATCTTTGTGTGTAGACATATCGCTTCACTTGGACACATTATCCTGATTTGAAACCCATGATCCACAGCACTCGAGGTGATCATGCTAAACATTACACCACTGACACAGTTTTAAAAAGGTTCAAACTTTCCACATAAATTGGATAAAATTAATTATAGCTAAGCCTGAAATGATATACTGTACAATGATACCTATCTTGACCAAACCTCCTTAGGACCAACTTTTGTGTTCAAAATAGACAGGTGTTCTGTTTATACAGGTTAAATTAACAAACATTCCTACATTTGGACTTTATTTAAATGTCAGTTTATACAGTATTCTAGTTTATTCAGGGTTCGGTTTAGGCAGGTTTCAATCATACCACAGTAATGAGTTATATATGTATAATATCGGAAATAAAAATTGTATATTGTTTATACCATATAACTCAATCACTGTAGCTTTACAAACACACATATGTACATATATAAAAGTAGATGTTTGTTGTACCTTTTTTTACTTTTCTTTGACTTTTCTCTTTTTTATACCCCCACTCATAGAGAGGGGTCTATATTGCAATCACCTTGTCCGTCCGTTTGTCCGTCCGTTCACACTTTCGTAACAGATATCTCAGCTTCTACTGGAAGAAATGATTTTATATTTGATATATGGCTTTGTCATGGTGACTTGTACCGTGTCTCCCCTTTCCAGGTTTACCGCACATCTACTTCCTGTTTACCGTGGGACTTACAAATGAACGAGTGGGGGTATTCTTAGCATGACGTAGCGTGCAACATCTTGTTCTGACTACCATACGATCACGGCCATGATGGCCCCTAAAGAAATGAGTGATATTTGGAACACACTTGATTCATATATCCTATGTATATGATGTTTATATATATTCTTTATTTTTTATTGTTTTTGTTTGTCTTTCAGGAACTAGAAAGAGCCCAGAAGTATGCATTTAAAGCACAAAATACAATTAGTGACTTAAAAACTATTGTTGATGATGCTAGGAAGGAGAGACAACAATTATTTGAGGAAATTTCTAGATTACAATCTGAGGGACATCTTCAAACTATAACAGGAATTATCAAAAGGTACATGGACAAAGGTTTATATAGAGAGGAGGTACCAATAAATGGTTATAAAATTCCAAGCAGATCAGCACCACCAGCTCCTAAAGAGAGATTAAGTAGATCTGTAGATAGTGCCATAGTGCCAATGTCACGATCAGAATCTACAGGGACTACTAAGCCATCTAGACCACAACCTGAAATATCTAGTATCAATTCCCCGAGGTCAAGGTCAGAGTCTGTTCAGCGACCGTATCAAGAACCTAGTCAACAGCATTCAAGGTCGCCAAGGTCAAGGTCAGAATCTGTTCAACGATCGTATCAAGAACCTAGTCAACAACGTTCAATATCTCCAGCAAGGTCAAGGCCCGAGTCTGTTCAGCGTTCATATCATGAACCTGGTCAGATTAAGTTTGTTGAACCTGTCATGACTAGTAGTCCACTCAAGACTATGTATGGAAGGGTAAATGGAATGGCAATACCTGTAACTCCTGTCATTAACGATATTATATCTGATGATGATGACGATGAAGACTATGATTTCGGAAATCATTATAATTACGAAGATATTTCGCCTGCTGTTAATTCAGAATTTCGAGAAATTTATCCACACAGAAAGACTAGGTCATATAGGAATAACTTTACAAATTCTTTTGATGAGGGTAGAATGTCTCCAACTGTAGATGATATAGAAGTAAATAGAATTTTGTCTCGACATCCAGTCAGGTTAGATTTTAATGAATCGACAGAAAGTTACCGAAGTCGGTCACCTAGGAGAGACGACAAATTTAATGTTACTTATGAAAGAAGCAAAAGTCCAGGACGATTAGAAGTTGCCGATTTATATGAAATGAAACAACCAGTAAGACAACAAAATTACGATTTCTATGGCAGTAAAAATGCTAAACGAACAGTAGCCAGAAGTGAATCTCCTATTGATAATCGGTTTTCTGATCAACGAAATTTCCATCAAATGTCGTTTAACGATAAACCAGTGGAAATTAACAATCGGTTGTTCATTGCTGCGTTAGATAATGCTGTCCATGATGAAGGTCCAAAAAAATATTACGACGATCACGATATTCCAGAAAATAACGGTTGGAGAGAAAACGAAAGGTTATCATCAAGTTTTGGACCAGAGTCCTCTCGCTCGGTCAGACCTGGTATAAGGACTAATTCAAGTGGTGTTAGAGGAATTTTAAAGAATACAAAGAGTGAACAAAATTTTCAAATAAAACATGGGACAGCATCGCCACTACATAGATCTGTATTAGCAAGGTCAGTCTCCCCAGCAGTATCTCCAGCGAGTAGAGACCCTAATAACAAATCTAGCAGGCTAGCAAATAATAGTAACAATATAGCAAATAAAAACACTAGGGGTAATTCGGGTAAACCTTTATTTTCTACCGCTAGTGCTGGTAAACCCTTATTTTCAGCAGCTAGTAAGAAATCAGGAATTGTACGGAATCCTAAGGATTTATTTGCAGATGTTAGCTTATCACCAGTACGCACTGCTTCACCTTCAAAATATCAGCACACACCATTGTAAGTATACTCCGCTTGATGATTGTGTATCTGCCACATTGTATTTGTTATTTATTGTTGTGTATTATGTGTGTATGGATATGGCTTGCTTTTTTCTTTTTTGCACAGTCATTGAACTCTTTTCTGAAAATATACACATTGTAAGATATATATATATATATATATATTATCAAAATATTTCATCTCAATGTTTTTCTCATCAGCACTCTGGTTATTGATAATACATGTATAGAAATTCAGTAGTAAAACAGAATAAAATTTAAATGCTGTCAGCAAGTGGAAGTAACTCTTGCTCTTTGGGAAGATAACTCCATACTTTTAATTTAGGGTTATTTTTTTTAATACATTGTATATGCAGGTATTTAAAAGTTAAAGAATATTATTCGTGAAGAGAAAATATTTGGTGCATATCTGGATATTGTATTAAGAAAGGGGTTACATGAATTTTGCTTTTATTAGTTAATAGGTTCCGGGCTAGCTATTCTATTTTTAGTCATTATGTAGTACTTGACACATTTTTATCTTTAATTTTTTAAGGCAGCCAATATTTTCAATTTATTGCACGCTAACATGGAAAAAAATTAATTACTGTAGCTTCAAAATATAAAGATATACAAGTTAATGTTTGGTACGATTCTTTTTGTACTTTACATATTCAATGGAATGGGGGCCATCTTGGTCGTCGTCGTGGTAGTGATCGTATGGTAGTTGGATTTATAACTACCTGGGCAATCAGTTCCTATCACCACTAATGTTGTGAGTTAAAATCCCGCTCAGGCGAGGTATACTCAATACAACATTATGTGATAAGTTTGTCTGACTTGCTGTGGTTTTCTCCATGTACTCCGGTTTCCTCCACCAATAAAAGTGAGTGCTACAATATAACGGAAATATTGTTGAAAGTGGCGTTAAACACTATAACTATAACCATGTTCAATGGAATGTGATTTTTTTTTTACTCCAAAGGATTAAATTTGTGCACAAATTTTTAGTCTGATTTTGTGAAGAAATTAGTTTTTTCTTTACTTACTGAAGTTAGCTCAGCTAGATCTTATATATTTTCCATGGTAGCAGGACTTTTGAAAATTAATTTGTCTTTTTATCTGTTTTGTATTTTTTGTGTGCCATACAATTTTATTTGCTTTCTTTTCAGATTAACTGTCAAATAAACAAAACAGGGTGAACTTGCACACTTCCCAACCCCCACACAAACCATTACCACTCCCTTTTGTGTTCCTAATGTATTGTTTGTCATGTATGTGAAATTAATGTCAAATAAATCAAAAATTGTTAAATTAATATATTCTAGTAGCTTTTACCTTAGTATTTTATGAGGGTGCAAGAAGCATGAATATTATAGCATGTATATTATTTAGGAAAGAGGTATAGTAGATGAGAAACCGAGTTTTAAAGTTAAGAGAACCTATATTTATAGCTAGGACGGTGTAGATAAGGGTATATCCATTTATTTGGTTGAAATACGCTTGGATAGGAAAACGCAAGAAATTTTGTGAAATATTACCGTAATTATTTCAGAAAATGAAAATGGTATCATGACTCAATGGAATTATAAAAACCAATTTTAATATTCTGCTATGCTTCTTTCTATTGTCTTATTATTAACCTTTTTGGTGTGGCTAACATGCAATTTAAAACTGAAAAAGCCGACGAAAAAAAAAGGGAATTTCAGTTCACAATTAAAAAAAACAAAAAAAACATAACTTGTTAATTTACAAACACAGTCAATATTTTAATAAGCTGACATTACTTAACAACGTGTCACAGTCACACACACAATATTTAATAAGCTGACATTACTTGACGTGTTTGAGCATACTAATTTGTTTAGAATTAGTAGCTAATAATTGAATGATGTCTGAGTTTATTTGATTTACAATTACTTAACACCACTTAACACACAATTTAATTACCGGTACATAAAAATAAACACTTGTATTTTAGAATGGGAAAAAAACCCATAATTTTATTGGTCAAATTTTATACATCAAATGCAAAATGTATCAGTTCAATAAAGTTCTTTACCTGTAAAATGGTCTCCTCAAAGGTACTTTAGATATATTATTCAGATATCTGTCTTTACTGCACTGTCCATACCCCATTGCACACATTCTTCTCCTCTTCAATGATAAACCTATAGACAATATATATAAGTAGCAAATCTTCTATTGCACAGCGATTCTCCACCTCAATTAAGTGAGGAAGAAAAGAGATATGCAGATCTTCTTGTAGAAAAATACACAAAGCAGCTTGGATTTAATACCATCTACAACTGAAATATTAATAGGTAAATATCTGATTACATTGTTTCTTTACAACAAAAAAGGAAAAAAAATTCTAAAACACTTGAAAATAACAGTGAAAGAAATTTTTGTTCTTGATTTGATTGAATCAGAATAAAATCACATCTCTCACTTTCTCACCTTACTGATATGTCACGGTGTGTGAGATCTGAGGAAATCCCCAATGACACGTTAACATGCGGGTGACCCTATGTTACCATCCAATGAAAATGGCAGTTGGGAGACTATAAAAGCATTAAAATTTAAAATTTAACTACATTGTTTACTACGAGCAATCTGATCGGTCGAAAACGGTCATAACCCTTATGTATCATATCATTAAATAATATTCATGACATGGGGTCACTCACATGCTGTAATGGGGTTTCTCCCATGGCACAATATAGGGAACAAATGAGAGATCTGATTTTAATCAGATTGGACTGTTGTTGAAGATTTACATATTGGAATTCTCGTTCCTTATACTGTTGAAGATCTTGTTGATAAAGATGGAGATTGCATATCATTAATTCTTGTTCTTAACTCATTTTTGAGTCTTGGTGATGAAGATTTCAGATCTTTTATTCTCCCCCGTTATTACTGATAAATGAGTTAGAGAAGACACATGGTTTTGGTTTCAACTAACACCCTAATGGATAAAAAAATATTTTCTCAAATATTGAACATGAATATTCGACCATTGAGTTTAAAATAACTGTGTGTACAGCTGCTCTTAACAAAAAATGCAAAAAAATGTACACATATAATGTACTAATTTAATGTACTATATTATATATATACATACAATATTACCATGGTTACTGCTTGAAATATAGCAAATATATACAACTATCAACAAATATACAAGTATTCTCACTAACCCACTTGCCCGAAGATCGGGACAAGTAAAATTGGATTCGGACAAGTGAAAATTAGGAAAGAATTTGTTTGAAATAATAGAAAATTTGTCTAAATTTGGCTTTTGGGCAAGTAGGTGAAAAAATTTAAGGCAAAGACTGATAGACACAGTCAATATTCATACATTACAAAAAATTGTAATTATCAAAATAACAAAGTTATTAACCAGGTATATACTGGGTATTCTTTAATAGGAAAGCATTACGAATACAGTAGGATGAATGTAGTCATAATGGAGGATGCTGGAGCTCAAAATAGGATGCCATTGTAATTTCTACTTTACAGAATGTGTAAAAAAAAAAATTATTTCCACTCATTCGAAAAGGGCATTATAAAGCTTGCACAAATTAATTATATATTTTCTGACAGTATACATATATATGTATTGTAGGTATATATACACAATGTTTAATCATGTAGGCAAGTTTTCAAACATCTCCACGGTGATATCCTAAAATATTTGTCTATATATGGTTTGACATTATAAGATATATCGTTATTTAACAGATTTCAGGTCATTTGATGCACTATTACAATATATGTCTTTCTGCAATAATTAGAGCTACAAGAAAATTTGTCTGGCAGTGGTTCAAAATGGCATCCATTTTCAGATCTGATATTCTACATTATGACGTACATTCACACGCTGACATAGGGGAGTTTCCAGTTTATTGCTTCACTACATAATTTTTTGGTTTTACACAATGCTATGTAATACATACAGTTAAACCTGTATTAAGAGGTCACCTTTGGAACAAGGAAAATGTGACCTTTTAATACAGGTGACAACATGGGCAGGTGTGCCTGTACATTTGTTTTCCTTGATAATGGTTCAAATGCACTACAGAGTGTAAAGGGAAGAAATTAATAAACCTCCTGCAACGAAATTGAAGGAGGAAGGTTGTCTGTTTTTACCATGTCTGTCTGTGTGTCCGTCTGAAGACAGGTCAAGGATATTACATCTGAAGACAAGTCAAGGCTATTACATCTTTATTTTTGAGTTGATCCCAATAGATGGAGTGGCATGAAACAAAAGTAGCATTTATAATAATACCTATTGTTTAACAAAAGTTATCTCCCTTGAAACATAGAAATTCTACCGTTTTAGGCTTGTTTAGGACAAAAAACATATTAGGAGCAGGTGCTTTTATAGGTTTAGAACTTTCTTTAGAAATGTATCGTAATTTTTTAATCATGGATAAACAATTGGTATCAACATCTATTTATAAAGGCAAAAATAAATGTGAAATCTCTTTGAAATTTGTGTAAGTTTATATTTTTCTTTGACTCTAAACAATGTTAGCAACCAGTCCCTGGATATATATGATTGCAACCGATTTTATAAAATGTTTTTTAATTAATAACCAAAAAATTATGTGAAGCATCAAACTTTAAATTCATAATTTGGGTGGAGGTCGCTTGAGCTTCAATATTCTGTTAGAGTTATCTTTCTTTTATTACTAGATAATGCATGGTGATCAGAAACTAGAAAGTGCAATAGCTTTTCAAATCCAGGAGACCACGTAAATTTCAGAGATCAGATATATTTTACTGGAAAGATGTGGGTAAAATGTGACGAGGAAAAATTTGTTTATTAAATATGCATTTTCTATTGACAGGTACCCTAGACACAGTATCAGAGTATAGTGCTGCTTTCCGTTGATGGGTTATTGTGTGTTTTCATCTGTTCATCTTTATTTATTTTTTGTTATGCTAGAAAACAAATAATTTATTTGTAGTTAACTAATTGTTAAAATTTACTGTTATTTAGATTTTTTTTCACATTTTATTATCAATATTTTTTAAAATAATTAAAAGTTCCTTTCTAGAAGTAGGAAAATGAAGGCAACTAATATAATGATAGAAAAAATATATTAGTATCCTCAGAAAAAATCTATTAGTATCCTCACATCATCAGAAATATATATACATGAAGGTGCATAAATCAGAAATGATTTTTTATCTGTATTATTTGATTAATTCAATGTAAAACTTTTATATTGTAAAGTGGCTATTTTTATCAATTTTCAATGTTTGCTCTGGCTTTAATGTCTGCCTTTATTCGTAATATTAAAATCAATCCTATTTTATTCACAGTATTTCTAATATTGAAATCGTTCCTTTATACTAAGTATTTTTAATATAGAAATTGTTCCTTTATTGTAAGCATTTTTAATATTAAAATCATTCCTTTATCCAAGGTATTCATAAAATTAAAATCTTACCTTTGATCTAAGTATTTTTAATATTGAAATTGTTCCTTTATTGTAAGTATTTTGTAAAATTGAAATCATTCCTTTAATATAAGTGTTTGTAAAATTGAAATCTTTCCTTTATTCCCAACATTTGTAATATTGAAATAATTCCCTTTATTCTAGTATTTGTAATTATATTGAAATCTTTTCTTTATTTCCAATAATGAAAATGCTGCTGTTGTTTGATGTATGTTTTCCCGATGTTTTATGTGATCAGTATCTTATTTACTTTAAAAGCAAAGTCTAAATTGTTGAAAACCCTCCCTCCCCCTCATATTATAAACATATTAATTTGGAAAGACTTCAAATTTATAGCATTGATGACATCAAATGGTGCTAGAAATATATAAGACAGTATTATATAGGTAGGACTTCATTAAAATCATGGTTAGCTAAATTTATAGATACGTGTAGATTTTCTATCAGGTTTACATTTAAATATTGACTAACTTTTTATTAAATGTAGGTAGATATGTAGATGTTAATGGCTTAAATAGGTAGAATTTGTGTTAATAAATCAAGATAATGATCAGGATTTTTATTTAATCATTATTTATTATCAAGATTTAATATTATGAAATTGGGATTTGGGAACTTTATTTTTGTAAATAAAACTTTTTAAAACTTTTAAACAATGCATGTGCTTATTTCCTAGATTTTAAAAAGATATCATTTTGCTTTAAAATAAGGTTTAAGACAACAAGAGAACTGTAAAGAATTTAAATCCTACAAAAAAATTATATGTATTTCTCTAATTTTGTTTAATGTTTTTTCTCATGATCATTTTGCACTGTTTATTTTATCATATTTATTTATAAACTTGTTTTTTATACTATTATTCAAATTTTATTAATATCACAGACTATTGTGTTTAGATTTGCTGAGCGTCATTATATATCAGTGATATGAGTAAATTGATTGTTATTGACACAGAATTCTTTAAAATTTATTTTAAAAAAAAATTCATTGTCTAGATTTAGCAAACTTTTTTTTTTTTTTTTTTTTACAATAATATTGTATATCTATGAGAATTATTTGACAATATCTATGAATTTAAATAATAATTAAAAACACCAGAATTGAAGACTTGTAGCTTTGTGTACATTTTTGTCATGTTTTGATACACAATATTTTTCTCCTTTTGAGCCACAGCGAAATATTTAGTTATATCTACATTGAAAATATCGGCAGAATATTTTTGTATCATGGTCCTCTTTCGACCAAGAGCATTTTGTAATTTAAATCATTTATATATGTATATATATATATATATATTATTTTTTTAGTTTCTCAGGATTCATACTTGATTGCATTTAAATATTGCAAACATTGACTTAACTCACTAATCTGAATCTAAATATGTGAGTGACTAACTCACGAAACTGAGTCTAAATTGTGAGTGACGTTTTTTTTTATGTATTTTTTTTTTATAGAAACGAAAAGATAACAATATTGTGATAGAATACCGTCCAGAAGCAAAAATCGTTATAGAATTCTATTTATAGAAATTGATTCTAAAATGTGAGTGCCTAATTCACCAAACTGAGTCTAAAATGTGAGTGACGTTTTTTTGATTTATTATAATATATAATTTTTTTGAGAAACGAGAAGATAACAATATTGTGATAGAATACCTTCTAGAAGCAAAATCGTTATAAATTCTATTTATAGATTTACATAATTTTTTAATTCTATTTATAGATCTACATAATTTTAGATTCTATTTATAGTTTACATAATTTTTTCCATCCATATTTATATATATAAGCATCTACTGTGATATATTTATATTGTTTATACATTGTTATATCATGTTTTGTAAATCTCTTGTACTAAATGTTATGTATACAAGTCCATTTACTTATAAATCACTCAGTCTGTTATTGAATATCATCTTCTAAGTCCATATTTTGGTAAATTCAAAAAAAGTGTTTGAAATTCAGAGTTCATTGTATTTGATCCCATTTTGGTATGTCCCATTTTGGCATGTCCCTTTTGGCATGTCCCATTTTGGTATGTCCCATTTGGCATGTCCTATTTTGGTATGTCCCATTTTGATGTTATCCGTTATTTTGAAATCCATGTGTAATTAGGATCATAGATAGTACCAGCTGTTTAAAAAGTAGAATTTCCATATTCAACAGTTTTCATTGAATTTAAAAGCCTTTAAACCTGTGTGTATTTCAAAATGAAAATACAAAGATGGTCTTCCAGAGATAACGAGAATGATCTAAAAAAAAAATTAAAAAAAATGCATATTGTACTTTTCTGTCAATAAGATACATTCAATTTAGTCATGTAATGTTTTTTTGATTGTGAGTAACTGGACTTGAAGCACTGTTAGGTATGAATGTGATGATGTTTGTTGTGAGACAACTAGTAAATCATGCCAATGAATAAATTGAGAATTTCTATATCCAGTATTGTTATTATTATTATTAAAGCCTGAAGAATGATAAAATGCCTTTAAAATTAAGGTTTTTAGTGGGTTTCGTGTTGCTTGATTTTTAGTTTCTGTGTAATGTTTTATAGATCGTAGTTTGTCCTTTTGTCTTTTTCTTTTGGTCATTGTATTGTCTGTCCTTCTTTGATTTACAGCTTCTGATTACCCGTTTGGTATCTTCAATCTTTTCTTATGATCATGAGAGACACAAACTACTTGGTTTACTCCGGTTTCCTCCACTAATAAAACTGACCACCACGATATAACTGAAATATTGTTGAAAGTGGCATTATACACCATAACCCTAACCCCCGCTCCTTGACATTGGTAAAACAGAAAAAAAGAAGTAAATCTTATTGTTTGAAATTGTTTAACAATTTCCTCAATTGTTTTGATTCTGGAAAAAGCATGGCCTCCATTGACAATTCTTTGCTATGATTAGCTGAAACTTTTAAGAATCTTTTTATGTGAAACTATAAACCAATTGGAACCAAACTTTGCAGGAATGATGTTTGTGAGGTCTTCTACGAAAATTCCTCATTCCATCTTTATTCAGCAAAAAAACATGGCCACCATAGACAATGCTTGGATCAGATTAGATGAAACTTCTCCTCTGGAACTACAAATCCAGATTATTAGTTAGCTGGTATTAAATAATGTATGTGAGATCTTCCACATAAATTCCTCATTTCGTGTTGATTTGGAAGATATCATGATTGACATTGACAATTCTAGGATCTGATTGACTGAATCTTTAAAAGCTTCCACCTCTGAAACTATTTAGCCAATAGGAACTAAACTTAGCAAGAATGATGTGAGGTTCTCTATAAAAGTTCCATATCTATACCCCCCGCAAACAAAGTTTGGGGGGTATATAGGTTTCACCCTGTCTGTCTGTCTGCACAATTCCTCCTACAGCTTTTCTGCTAGGAAGTTTTTATTTTGCAAATCATTTGTACATATTTCAAAGATGTGCATGTGGTAAGGATTTTGATATTTGTGCATTTTTACCAAAAATATAGATTGTTGAACTTAGTCATTTTTTTGTGAATTTGGCAAAAAGGGTACATGGTTTGTCCGCGCAACTCCTCCTAAAGTTTTTATGCTAGGAAGTTTTTATTTTGCAGATCATTTGTACATATATCAAAGATGTGCATGTGGTAAGAATTTTGATTTTTGTGAATTTTTACCAGAAATATAGATTGTTGAACTTAGTAATTTTTTGGTGAATTTGGCAAAAAGGGTACATGGTTTGTCCGCGCAACTCCTCCTAAAGTTTTTACGCTAGGACGTTTTTAAATTGCAGGTCGTTTGTGCATACATCAAAGATGTGCATGTGGTAAGGATTTTGATTTTCATGAATTTTTTTCCAAAAATATAGATAGCTGAACTTAGTCTTTTTTTTTAGTGAATTTGGCTAAAAGGGTACATGGTTTGTCTGCACAACTCCTCCTACAGTTTTTATGCTAGGAAGGTTTTGTATTGGAGATTGTTTGTACATATATCAAAGATGTGCATGTGGTAAGGATTTTGATTTTTGTGCATTTTTACTAAAGATATAGATTGTTGAACTTAGCCATTTTTGTGTGAATATGGCAAAAAGGGTACATGGTTTGTCTGTGCAACTCCTCCTACAGTTTGTAAGTTAGGAAGTTTTTACATTGTAGAACATTTGTACTCATATCAAAGATGTGCATGTTGTAAGGATTTTCATTTTCATGAATTTTACCAAAAAATATAGATTGTTGAACTTGGTTATTTTTTTTTTATTTGTGAATTTGGCTGAAAGGGTACATGGTTTGTCCGTGCAACTCCTCTTACAGTTTTTATGCTACGACGTTTTTAATTTTGTTGAATGTGATTAAACATTATAATTTGACAAATAATATATTTTCCGTGTAGACTTAGATTTCAATAATCTTGGACACAGTCAGAGTGAAGCGGGGGGTATTAGTCCCGCTATGCAGACAGTTCTAGTTCATCTTGATCTGAAGATAAGACATAACCACTATTTGCAATTATTTGCTATGATTGGCTGAAACTTAATTTATGAATCTTTTCAACAGAAGCTACATGGCCCATTGGTACCAAACTTTGCAGTAGTTATGTTTTTGAGATTGGTAATCTGATACATTCTTTACAAAACAACAAGGAAAGCAAAACCTAAACACAGCATACCCACTTGGAGATTTCAATATCCCTGATATTGAATTAAGTAATATAGAAATAAAAAACAGGCATCAGACAGAGATATACAACATGTACTAATGGACCTATCTATTTAACATGGTCTTGGTCTAAGTTCAGGACAAATCAAACTAGTGGGAAACATATGCCTTGTATACAAACAAGTCATCTTGAAATGCAATCTAGATTCTCTGATCATGATAAAGTCATCACAGGTGCAATGATAACAACAATATATATGTATATACCACTGTGAACAAAGTCCAAAGAAACCCTACATCATTAGGAAAGTAAACAAGGAATGAAAACATACAATGTAAATATAATGTACATCATGTCACTTTGACTATTCATGTTCCTCGTGGTATGCTGGTGTTTCACAGACCTTAAAAAACAAACTTCAGATTGCCCAGAACAAAACCGTTAGATTTATAAAAGAATTAGGTCCAAGATCTAGTGTTCGCCAACCAGAACTATCAAGTGTTGGATTTCTTAATATTGAGAATAGGGTAAAGCAATTAAGATTAGGACATGCACATAAAATCTATAACAACAAATGTCCAACGTATTTAAAAGATAATTTTATAAAAGTTAGTGAAAATCATGAATATAACACTAGATCAAGCCAATTCAACTTCGTTGTTCCAAAAATCAAAGGTGTGGACTCTTCAACTTTTTTCTTTAATGCTATTAAAGATTGGAACTCGCTTCCAAATAACATAAAATCAATAAAAGACCATAACGCTTTCAAAACAGTAATAAAACAACATCTTAAAAATTAATTACAGCCATATCTTTTAAAATATTATCAACTAAAATTGTGCCATGTGACCTCTTAACTCATTTTTTTTATTTTTTATTTTATTAAACAAGTGATATACACTAAAGGACCCCATTGGAAATAAGCGGAAACGCTTTAATGGGTTATCCTTGGAAGGATATCAACTTAAAGTGCATTTTAACCTTGATACATTGTTTTATATAATTTTATATTTGTATATTTTTAAACTACACTAGATTTAGTTGGTATCTGTCCTAAATGAATTTTACATTTTACCTTTACCTTTACATTACTAAGGAGGTCGGAAATCAAATACTAGACACTTAAATATAGGAAGCTTAGACAACCACTGAAAACAGGATATTCGTGACTCTTTAAGGCAGATTTTCCTTGCTAAAATACAGACAAACTACAACTTGCAAGTCCAATTAACACAGTACATTTGCTTTTCCGTCCATTTTATATTACTATGTTATATTGCTGTAGATGTTTATGAATACATGTAATTGATATTAAATATGTTAAAAGTATCAGGTATACAATTATGGTCAGCTGTGACACAGATATTCCGTAATGGTTAACCAGGTCATAATGTCGACCGTAAGTCTTTCTAAGTGATGACTTCAGTTTTCCCATTAGGAATCATTGATTCGGTCTCTGTGTTGTTTGCAGCAACCGTCTATTAAAGAAATGCCACCAGGACACAGAAGCTACTGGAACTCAATTGAAGACAACATCCTTGCAAGCCTATACCGCGAATTCCAATCAGGATGCTCTAACAACAGCTAGCACAGCTCTTAGTTTTAACTGCTGTTCGTGTAGTTTAAAAATAACACGACAGATGTCGCAAGTTGAATAAGAACTGCTTATCAATCCGGACAACCTGAGTTCATTCCTGGTTTTTAGTAGGGTTCATGTTGCTCGGGTTTTTTTGTGTTGGGCGTTTTGTAGACCATTGTTTGTCTTTTTTGGCGTTTTTCGTTTGGTCATTGTATTGTCTGTTATATGTCTTCAAACTTTTCTTTCATGGCTATATTGGACTCTTCAAATCCACTCTACATCTTGCTACATATATAGCAAGCTCCCATTAAAGCGCAAGAGCTCTTGGATTGATGTGAACATAAATCTATGGTTCATTACTTTTTACAAAATTAGACTATACGTGTGTGTGGTTGTTGAACTCTAGCAGTCAGTAGATGTCTACTTAGATTCAGGCGTCCAACAAATCACTATATTGTGGCCTTTGTCACATTAACGACTTTGTAGAAAGCGTTAAATCTCAAATTCAACTGCATACCACGTCCTGATGTTATAAACCACAAAAAAACAAACAAATTGTTCAAGAAAATCTAAACTGGGAATAGAATTCAACGCCTAAATAAATGCTACATAATGAGCAGAAAGACCACATATTTCTACCTGAGCAAAAGAAGCACCAGACACTCATGATTATCGTCTACGAAGTGGTGGCGGGAGGTCTGGCGTCAATTATTGAATAACCTATTAATTAACATCAGTAAGAAATAAACGCAAAGTTATTGCAAAGAATTAATAACAGTAGACAATAACAAAACAAAATAAAACTTTCTTCCTGAGAATAATACCCGTACTGGATTAGAACTACAAATGTATCTGAAAGAGAATACCGTATGTTCAACTTGATACAATTGAGGGTGTAACCGCCATTTACCATCGGTTTGGAATAACCAAACATCTCTTCTTCCACTCTATATATACTCAGTATAATAATGATATTAATGTGGTCTTGTCCATGTAATATGCCAAAATATTACCTGGACAACTTTATTCTGATGCTGAGTCAGACACCGTACTTAAAAGTATATTCTTACATATTCTTATATATATTTAAGCTATCTCGCAAATCACTGACAAACTTTATTACCTACAACATCTCACAATGAACGGGATTCGAACTCACAACTTTAGTGGTGATAGGCACTGATTATATATGTAGTTGTCAATCCAACTACCATACGATCACGACCACGATGGCACCCAGACTCAGAATAATATGTCCAAGATAGGTTACAGGATGTTGCTTCAAAGCGGTAGTTAAAAACAAAACCAAGCTTTGCCTGTTATTTTCATCGTAATAGCTGATATACTGTTCAATTGTCGTAAAAGATTTATGTGATATAATCAATATGATATATAGTTCTATGTCTTTTTCACTGAATGTCGGACCAATGACTGTCGGACTGATGATTGTCTGACTGAAGACTATAGAACCAGTGGAATAACCCAAAGTCGCCGAAATTAGCCACTCGACCACTTATAACCCCGACCATAGTCATTAGCTTAAATTGCAAAATATGACAATTTACCTACATGTATATACAAATTTACATGCTTTATTTCTTACTGATGAACAATTTACAAATTTTATTAACCTCAAACAGTTTTACCAACAATATAGTACAAGTTCACAGTTAGATGTTATCGACTGGGACCATGGGTGAAGTTGTATGTCCATTGGATGTTCTTGCTTCTTGTGTCTTTCTCGGAACGATAAATTGTAGGCATTTCTAGATAATAATCATCCGCACAGGTAGTGCAATAACTTGAGGAATTGTCCAAGAGATTCTTAATTTAATACCTTGATATTCTTGAAAGAGTAATGTATGATTAACAGTTATTTCGTGTTTCTAGAAATAAAACGTTATTTGCTAGTTATTAATTTAATTTAGTGGCCTAAAAATAATAATAATTGGAAAACCACGGGTGATATAACAAACAGGGAAGAACAAAAAAATTCCCCAAAATGTCAAAAATTAGAGGTCAATGTACATGCTATTTACATTAATGGCAAATCAGATATGTATAATGAACGAGACAGCCGTCTCATGTTGTCAATGTATAATTTAGTGATGACTCTACCTTTTGAACTACTTCTAAACCACTGTCACTGGGTCAATATTTATTCAGGTTATCCCCGAGTTCCGCAATACACAGCACTTTGACAACGTTTTCGCAACAGGTGGAAAAAACATTGTCGAAATGTTTGAGAGTTTGACAACAAGTTTTTGAACGATGGACACACCGTTGTTTAGCAGACATATAGGGACATTTGATGCACTATCACATGTTATCCTTACAATAACTTTTGCTATAAGTAAAAACTTACATTCAAGCGGCACAAAATGGCTTCCAATTACGATGTGACGTACATTCACCCCCTGGTATATGCAAGTATAATATTTTTATGCCCCCACAACGAAGAGTCGGGGGGCATATTAATTTACCCCTGTCCGTCCGTTCGTCCGTCCGGATATAGATACATGGTTTGTCCGGCTATCTCCTCCTACAGTTTTGGCGCTACAGCTTTAATATTCTGTAGGATCTTTATACACATATGGAGGTGTGCATGTCCACAGGATTTGGATTTTCATCAAATATTCTCAAAATGACAGGTAGTTGGACTTGGTCATTTTGTTCGTCCGTCCGGATATAGATACATGGTTTGTCTGGCTATCTCCTCCTACAGTTTTAATATTTTGTAGGATGTTTATACACATAATGGAGGTATGCATGTCCACAGGATTTTGATTTTCTGCAAATATTCTCAAAATGACAGGTAGTTGGACTTCATTTCCTGCTTATGGTCAGGCGGGAGCATCATTTGTGTCTTACAGACACACTTCATTTTTTTTTAAATCACTCCTAACAAAACAACTTTGTCCATAATTATCAAGTGCGGGGGCATACTTCTTTTCTAGTTTTTCTATGAAAAAGCATCACCTGACTTAAAACGTGAACACAACACACAAATAGCTACTGTGAATAACTGATTGTAACATCTGTGACAGATAATTTGATCTGTAAAAGGATCACTATGTTGCTCACTGTAAATAGCTAGTCTTTAGTATGTCTGCCTGTCGAATGAACCAATCATATGCCTAAATAGAGCCACGAAAGTGCCTGTACCAAGACAGCAATGTTTATGTGTTCTAGGGTTATTGATTTTGCCTATATCTACGATATTCAGATTGGATCTTGGAACTGTTCCGACAGTGTGGTAATTTTAGTTTTTCATTTATATGCTTCAAACAATTATATGCCTGATCTATATATATGCGAAATTATAGTGTCTCAAATGAAATGATACATGTTCTCAGTATACTACTAATACATTTTGTATTTGAATTATCAATCCATCCGTGAACTACTGTTCTTTTTAGAGACTAGTATACTGATAGAAACTTACCACTATCAATCCATCCGTGAACTACTGTCTTTTTAGAGACTAGTATACTGATAGAAACTTACCACTTGATTCACAAACGGGTTAAGGTTATAGTGTTTAACCTCATTTTCAGCAATATTTCAGTTATACCGTGGTGGTCAGTTATACCGTGGCGGTCAGTTATACCGTGGCGGTCAGTTATACCGTGGCGGTCAGTTATACCGTGGCGGTCAGTTATACCGTGGTGGTCAGTTATACCGTGGCGGTCAGTTATACCGTGGCGGTCAGTTTCATAGATGGATGAGATCGGAGTACATGAGAAAAACATCGATCTGTCGCAAGTCGCCTAACTTTATCACATATTGTTGTATCGAGTGCACCTCGTCATGAGTGGGATTCGAACTCACAGCGTTAGTAATGATAGGCAATGACTACATAGGTAGTTGTAAATCCAACTACCATACGATGACGACCACTACTCACAAACGGATTATATTGTTGTGTGAGCTGATAACGTTGACAGATGGATTTTAAAAATGGCGCACTTAAAAAAAATCGCGCCGAGCGATTTTACGCAAAAAAAAACCCCATATTTTTTCCAATTTTAGGGGGGGGGCGTCTGGTGCGACCCCACCTGGATCCGCCCCTGCATACAGTCCCCTTTCTATGAACCAATACCTTAAGTGTAACATCCTAGATTCTCTGTTGAATTTAGATTCCCATGTGTTACATCGCATGGAGTTTGAATGTTGGCATCTAGCACACCATATTATCATGACATTTTCTGCTTGGCTTTCTAACCTTTTGACTTTTGAATGTACCTAATGAAGGTTGTTCCAGAAACGTGTGATGTGCACTAAATTAGATATCTACGTTTTTATTATTCGATGTTGTCAATATATTACATGTTGGCTTATGTTTAATTCAACAATATAAACATTGATTACGATATTCCCATAGTTCATATGTAAATAATCATTTTTTAGACAAATGCGTCTTTTACTTTGACAATTTGGGCTGTCTTATGTATACATAGTGTTTTATTTATTAAGGTGTTTTTTTTTGTTTTTGTTTTGTTGTTGTTGAAAACATAAATCTGGCAATTGTACTGTTCCTATGTAAATTATTACAGTGTATTGCATATTTGTTTACCCCAATATGAAACACATTGATTGGTTTGGACATTTAGTGGCTATATTTTTCACTGGAAAACAGAAATTCCTTTGATAACATTAAACAGCAATGTTGACAAGATGGCTTACAGCTGGGCGTATAAAGTATATAATGAAATGAAAGTCTAGACGTATATAATAATCTGGTACAGCTATCAATATTTAATACTTATGTGACCTGTATATTATATGTTTTTTTCTCTCTACATAATACAAGCAATCTTGTAAATTCACATGTAAAAAAAGTTTTAAGAAATCAAAGAGCTAATCAGAATCCGTAAATGGAAGACGAACAGACAACACAATGGCAAAAAGGACAAAAGCCATCTACAAAACATACACATAAAACTAAAGATCGAATAACATGAACCCCACTAAAAACCGGGGATGAACTCAGGTATTCCGGAAGGGTGGGCGTTTTTCTTGAGAAGCCCCTGTATGAAGTCTGCCTCATACGAATAAAGGAACACGTCGGCGAGAACAGGAGCACAGTTTGTACCCATAAATCTTGACCATCTGTTCCTGGACTGTGTGTATAGTAAAATGTCTAACGAATGACGGAAACACCTTCATATTTAATAAATAAGATACCTGGTTGATAGAAATCTGTACACACTAAGAAATGTTGCTAGTAAAACTTTTAGAATCCCAAAGGCAAAAACGGGACTTTTTAATGAAACATTTTCTTTATTGCTTTATATAATTATAACAAAATGAAATTTTGATGGAAGGATGAATCTGGGGTGATGGTGTCTATGCTTTCTCTTCTTCGGAAAAGCCGTTTATATGTCTTGCTCCCCGGCGGGGTCCTGAATTCCAGTTGATTATTTTTAAATTGATAAATTCCCAATCACGCGTAATGAAAAGCGTAAACCCGGGTGTCCCGAAAATGTCATACCGACTCTCGGGCTCATAAAAGGTGTTGTCTCGTTGACTCCGAAAAGAAAATACACATGCATGCAAGCAATGCCATAACGTCAGGGCCAATAACTCTTGACGTAACGTCATTTAGTATCCTCTCACCTCAAACCAAAAGCAAAATATCTCATTTGAAATAATAATGCACCACAGTTGTGCATAAAAGATAAAAACGCACATATTTAATTTAATACACACGTCGCTGATCTTCAATAACCAACATCAGGTACATACATGTACATAGTCAGATCACTGGAAAGTCAAAAAATTGTTAAGTCTTTGGAAAAAAATATATATGGACTGTATATTTAGTTTAAACAGTTATCTGTAATTTTCTATTTAAGATTCCAATCAGGTCCCAAGGGGCGATTAATGATTTATAATTAACTGTGTTAATCTTGATAAATGAAGAATTTTATTATTATTATTATTATTATTATTATTTGTATGGAATCAAAGTAAATCCACACCTTCCAGTATACGTCACAATGATATATAGATTAAAATTGTTCCTGTTGGTGTAATTGTCAGTGACAATATGCCCTAGTTCCATATTATTGTGACCAACATTGACCATTTATAACACATGTCAGTATGGAATGTCTTACCTTAAACTGACCTAAGCTTCGAGTGTCAATAAGTCAGACAGGAAATACAAGTATCACAGACAGTAAATAGAGTAATGAAATTACTAAAGCACATAAACTTGCACAAATCTGGTGGATCCTACCACATTAAGCATGCAGTTCTAAAAGAACTTGCTGCTGAAGTGGTTCCAATTCTAACCATCATATGCAGGAACTTCATGCTTTCGGGAGAATCACCATCACCATGAACATTAAGAATGCAGTTTTAAAAAAAATGTCTGCGGAAGTGGTTCGAGTACTTACCACCATAGGCAGGGACTTCAAGATTTCGGGAGAATCACCATCACAATGACAAAAGGCACGAATCACATATGCATTAAAAAAAAAAGAAAGAAGACCAGTCATATTTATTTACTGTCAAATTTTAGACACATGTCATTGAAATAAAAAGTAGATACAAACACCTTATGTAATCTGTAATATCAAGGGGCACTTTGCTACAAGTCATATAATGACGCATGCCGAACAAGACAATGTTGCACCTGACTCAGCATAGGTTTAAGTGTAAGCGCTCAGGATGTGAAACACAACTGATAGAATGTGTAAATGATTACGCCAAAAACACAGAAAGTCGAAAGCAAACAAACTGCTGATCTTAGATTTTGTGATAGCATTCGAGAATAGACTACAAAAGACAAATCATTATGATGTCCGAAGAACACAATCAAATGTGTAGCCATTGAACAGGACGAAAGCTGAATCGGTCAGTGAAAGATAATCTGACATCGCGGTTGAGTTGAATCATCTGTGCTGAAAATATCGTTCATAGAACCTAACGTTTTGTTTTCATCCTACATCAACGATATGTCTACCCTACATTACAGTCCGCTACTTTGCAGATGATACTGTTGATTACACAACAGTCACATCAACATAACATCAGACTGTCAAATTTTACCAGAGAAAATTCTATTCTTAAAAAATAAAAAGAGAAAATTTACTCTAATCCATATAAATATATGGTTCTGATTGTAATAAAAAGAGAAACGTAACCTTTTTCAAATAGACCGTTATGGAATATCTATGTCACTAAGACCGTTATGTAATATCTATGTCACTAAGACCGTTATGTAATGTCTATATCACTAAGACCGTTATGTAATATCTATGTCACTAATACCGTTATGTAATATCTATGTCACTAAGACCGTTATGTAATATCTATGTCACTAAGACCGTTATGGAATATCTATGTCTCTAAGACCGTTAT
>MJUT01028081.1:262981-274933 GCA_002080005.1 Gigantidas platifrons | reverse complement strand
CCCCTATAATATCTTAGATTTACGGATTGTGATTGCCCCTATGATATCTTAGATTTACGGATTGTGATTGCCCCTATGCTATCTTAGATTTACGGATTGTGATTGCCTCTATGATATCTTAGATTTACGGATTGTGATTACCCCTATGATATCTTAGATTTACGGATTGTGATTACCCCTATGATATCTTAGATGTACGGATTGTGATTACCCCTATGATATCTTAGATTTACGGATTGTGATTGCCCCTATGATATCTTAGATTTACGGATTGTGATTTCCCCTATGATATCTTAGATTTACGGATTGTGATTGCCCCTATGATATCTTCAAACTCTATGGACTAGATGTATAGATTTTCCCTCTTTCTACGATTTTTATATTGTATTTTGGAGCCTCGCAGTACCCCTGTTTCTTAGCCTCATCCAAATAAATCTCATATAAAAAGACACCATACCTATATTGTCTAATTATTTTCCTTTTATTTTATTTCTTGGTTTTCATTATTATCATTTTCATCCTATCAGAATCCATAATTCTTTTATAAGCTGTAGATATACTGTGAAGTACATGTATTTGACATTTTAATAAAACACATGACATTTTACCATAAAATACATTAAATTTTAATTTAGTATACAGTACATTAATTATAATTCACGTGAATGTAACAATTTTGTATATATATATATATCTTTATTCTCATCAGCAAATGACATAGGTACAGAGAAGACATAGACACAATTATATACAATATGTACAATATATATACAATATTAGAACACAGGAAAACAGTTAGCTAGAAGGACACAACTTTTCATTTATGATCCGTATAAATTTACATAGATTAGTCAGATTCAGTCTATTTGTTGACGCCATAATCCCCAAGAAGTTAATAATATTTGTTTTTTTTTGTATATCTCTTCTTGATATACATATCTCTATATTGCTTAAAATATGGACAATTTAAAATATAATGGAATTCATCACCAATTTCTTCTAAATTACATAAATTACATTTTCTATTTTCGCGCGGTATGTTATTCCATCTTCCATGTTCTATTGGCAGTTTATGGTTAGTTGTTCGAAATTTACATAGAGTTAAGAAATATTTTTCGTCTAAAATATCAAAATGTTGTTCAAAGATAAACGTTTCTTTAAAAATACAATAATTTAGGGCTTTAGAACAATTGTGTAATGTTTCTCGCCATGTCTGCTGGAACTGATCCTGTAATCTCATTTTTATATTGAATTTTAACCAGACTCCACTAATGAAAATTTGTGTTTCCCAAATATACGAAAAACCACATTCATCTAAAATAGTTTTTACATTGTTTAACCAAGAAAAATTTGCATTCTGTATATTACATAAATGGTACATTAAGCGATACACAACAGAGCAAATTTTTGACTGTTTTCCTGTTATAAGTTTAGTCCAGAATGACACCATCCGCTGTTTTATATCTATATAGAGGGGGTAGCGTCCCAATTCACCATACATCATACAATTTGGAATTGAAGATTTGAGATTTAGTAGAAGCTTACAATATTTCAAATGTACTCTCTCAATTATATCACAGTTACTTAATCCCCATAATTCACAACCATAAAGTAATATAGGTTTTACCACTTTATCAAATAAATCAAGTTGACATGAAATAGAAAGATTGTGGAATTTTCCTCTTTTCAGGATTTCGTACATTGCTTTGGTCCCTTTATCAGCAACTGTTTTAATTGCCCTTTTAAAGTACGTTTTTGTCAATAATAAACCCAAATAATTAGATTCCTTCACAATTTCAATTTCTCTGTTGCTATATGTAAATTGTGAATTTTGTGGTAATGTTCCATTTGTAAAGCATACAATTTTAGTTTTGTCTATATTTACTTTCAAGTTCCAAGCCAAGCAATAATCATGAAAAATATTTAATTGTTTTTGAAGGTCTTCAGGGGTTTCTGCCATTAGGACGGTGTCATCTGCATAAAGCAATAAAAATATGTTCATATATACATTCATAATATTTTCAATATCTTGTGAAATTGTGAGAAGGCCTGTAACATTGTGGCTTTCTAAAAAAATCTTCCAAATCATTCACAAATATTGCGAATAAGAAAGTTAAAAGTTTTCATCTTGTTTGACGCCATTATCACATGGAAAATAATCGGATTTACTGTTATTGAATATAATGTTTGATTTGATATCTTTATGTATATTCTGTATTACATTTAGCATTTTCCCATTCATATTATTAATTAACAATTTGTACCACAATCCTTCCCGCCAGGTTTTATCAAAGACCTCAAAATCTATAAACTCACAATACATTTTTTTCTTTTTCCTTTTTAAAAGTTCAAAGAATGAATACAATGTAAATAAATTATCAACTGTACAATAACCTTGCTTAAAACCACACTGATTTTCATGCATAGCAAAGAAATCGTCAGAATATTTACTCAGTCTCTCACTCAAAATAGCCGTAAAAAGTTTACCCAAACAGCTAACTAATGTTATTGGTCTAAAGTTTTGGGGTCATTAGTCTCCTTTATTTTATGTAGATAGGGATTATGTTTCCAACAACCCAACTCTCAGGTATAAACCCAGNTCAATATTATTATTGTACATGTCTTAAAATTTTGGAATCTTGTGAACATTTTGATTTTTTTTTGAAATTTTAGAAATTTTGAAATTTTTAGAAATTTAGAAATTTGTTGAAATTTGAAATTTCTTGAAAATTTTGAAATTTTGAAATCTTATGAACATTTTGAACTTTAATTTTTTTCTTTTAATTTTAGAATTTTGAAATTTTCATTGGTTACTCAAAATAGTTTTGCCAGGGCAAATAACATGTAATTGCCCTTGTAAAATGTTATTGCCCTGGGAGTCAAATAACACGATGCAAATTATGCTTTTATTACACATGCAAATTCGGCGTTATTTCAATAAAATATGTGATAAATCCCAATAGGGGGCTTCACATATTAATAAAAAGGTTCAGTTGCAATTTGATTACAGGTAGCTAGATAATTTGCATACATATTGTACGCAAGACTATTTGTAAGAACAGATATTGTACGATCAGTGAACTTGAGTTAATTCCCTTTAGTTGTGAATGTGTAAGCCATCTTAACACTGTTCCATGAATTTGGGACCAGACAGAAACTATTTGATATTATACAATTATAGCTTTTGTATAAGGTCGATACGTGGTTAATATCGACCAAGTATAAGTATATCGACTGAGGATAACAAAGGAGGACATCAACATTGCACAATCTCCTGTATTGACAGAACCCATAAAAATGAAATCATCCAAATAGTGATCAACTGATTTTGAATTTCTTCTTCTTTCCAACTCCCATTGAAGAAAAGTAGAAAATGCTTCAAAGAGTTTACAAGATACAGAACAGCCCATAGGTAAACAGTTGTATGTAATAGGATTCCCCAAATTTAATACCCATTAAATCAAAATCAGCTGAATGTATTATCAATAAGCGAAAGGCAATTTTAATGTCCATTTTTGCAAGAAATTCCATGTGAATGAATTTTATCCAAGATAGAATCTAAAGATGTATACTGAACCCTGGTAAATTGGGAGCTGATAAAATAATTGATACTCTTACCTTCAGAGGAAGACAAGTCTGTTATGAGACGCCACCCCCCATCAGACTTTGGCACTAATCCGATTGGGGATATGTGTAAATTTGACATTTGTAAACGTGGAAATGGACCCAAAATCCTACCCAAAGAAACTTCTGATTGCAATTTTTCTAAAGTGTCTTGTCTAAATTGCTCCGCTGAGCGCAAATTCTGTGTCATTAAAAAGGTGCGTGGGCCTGTGTACTGAAGGCGAAAACCATTTGAAAATCCTAAAGATAATTCCAATTCATCACAATTTGGGTAAAAATTCAACAATTCAATCAATTTATGGACCTTAACTGGTGAGTGTCATAGATCCCAAAGCTGCGTCAGGAGGTCTGTGTCTGTTGGTTTGCTGGTATTGTCTAAGTACAAACTTGTTAGAATACATTAAACTTGGTCTAGTAAATCTATGAGGTCGTTGATATGGTTGTCTATAAGGTTGTAGTTGCCTATTTTGAGTAGGACTTTGATTAGCTAAGACCGGATAACTTGTGACAGAATGTAATAAACTTGAACATTTCATACATGCATGAAGGTAAGGACAATTAAGCCTGGAACATTTACCATTGTAATTGAAAGCATAGCATTTATCTTTTATATCCGTATTGGCTCCTGCATGAGTGCTTTGCGAGTTGCCAAAACTTAAAGGGATAGTACTTGAAGATATATACAAGAGCCAAAATTCTACATCAACTATACCCCAAGAGCTCATTGGGTTACGGGCCTTGCGCAACCTGTACTGTTCGTCATAGGCCTTCCACCCTACAGATGAACTTCGCTGTGCAGGTTTTTTACTGGTCATGGGGTCAAATACTAATCCCGAGACTGCAAGCTTTTTTGGGAGTGTTTGTCAAGATAGTTATCGACATGTTACTAAAATGTCACGTGTGATGCCAAGAAAATATAATATTCCAGATAGACAATGCCCTGATACAAGTTTAAAATTGCCTTTCATGTGACTCAAAATTGGAAGGTTTCCAATTTTTAAAGTATTATTGTGATAATAAGGGACTTCATAAAGAATAATAGCAGTTAAACTTTGGTAATAATGTCGACAGAAGAGGAGTAAAACAATGATTTTTTTACGACCACGTGGCGCCACGTGGTCCAATAAGTGCCGTCTGTTTTGCTATGGACTGTACTTTTTTTCGTTTGTTGACAAATGCAATCAATGAGTGACAAATTATGTTAAAAATCGAATGTATTGTAATATATCCATGTTATACTCCCTGACTTATGCTGTCCTTTGTTTAGAAAGGTGTGATTTTTTTTTTGGTGAAATGTTGCTGTGAGCTTGACACGCCTGTCACCATTCGAGGGAACTTGAAAAAGAAAGATTAGTGTCCGGTTCTGACGTCATAACAGATAAATCCTTATACCAAATGAAAATTGAAAAGGCAACGCCCCACGATAACCGAATTTAAGCTCACTGCTTAAATTCTTTTGTTTTCAAAAGAAAAATTTGTAAGTTTTTCCAGTGTTTTTTTTTAGTTTTCCCAGCAAGTGGGTACAAGTTTTTTTTACCACGCAGTTAATAATTTATGACGTTTATTTTTTCTGGTAAACATCCTTAGTATGTCAACTTCTAATCTTATTGATTAATAACATGTTGCTTTTCGCATCGTCACTGTTGATTTGGAAAAATATTCCATTGAATTATAATATACTGTTATAGTTGTTTTAACACTAGTAAGTTTAACAGTTTTGTACTTGTTTATTTGTACTATAAAATATTATTGTTCTCCAACTGTTTATGGTTGTCTATGTATTGCAGAAACATGAACAAAATATTTATATAGGTCACGAACAAAAATTAAAAACATGTTTTGATTGAGGTTTCAAGAAAGAAATAAAAAAGAATATATATTTTTGTAAGATGATGAAGTTATTAAAGGGATACTAAAGCTCATTTTGGTAAAAAAAAATTATCTCATGAAAACTTGCAATTGGTTCAATAAATGCTATTTATGATAATTTATCCCGGTTTTTATCAATGAATCTTTGTAAAAGTGACATAATTCTTTGATAATTCTGTCATGTCATTCGGTTTTCTCTGGGTTTTTCCAATAATTGAATTTTTTTGCTTCCTAGACAAAAATTCATTTCGACCCTTTTAAGTGATATTTTAACGATATTAGGGATTATATGGGCGTGCAAAGTATTTTTGGATTGTTTTTACATTTAAATTGAAAAGAAACAACCTTCGTCACGAGTTGAAAAAATATATGTTAAGACGAGCTTTAATATCCCTTTAAAATTTACAATTTCATGATACTTGTATATGAATATCTAAAACAGACTTATTTTTAGAAACAAAGATGATTTTCAAGACACTATGAACACTTTATATATAATTTTGAAAGTACAAAAACAAATGTAATTTCCAGAAAAAATACAGAGATAATTGAAGTAAGTACATTTGCATCCTGTCTAAATCGCCACAGCAAAAACAGTCATTACAATGTAGTACATTTTACTTTTATAGGTGAACAAAAAATAGAATGACATTGATAGGTAATATGTATGTTCTCACATCATTCTGAATGATAAAGCTGAAAACGGATAACCTTGTCTTATTAACCAAATTACTGTCATAATAACATTTTATTAAAATGTCGCAGTAATAAAAGTAAATAGACATATTCATTCAAACTATTTATATTGTTTCAATTACAGTATTGTAACCGTCAAATGTTATTGTTCTGATTTAATGCTTTGTCATGATCAATATAACAACGAATCTATTAATCTGTTTCTATACATATGCTATGACGAAAACAATATTGACACAACACGCGAAGAGTGACATTAATGGGTTTTAATTATTTCAATAATTGAATAATCAATTACTAATGTGAATAAGTTATCAATAATTTCATAAATTTAATTATTAATTCCTTTCGTATTTCACATAGTAATGACGTATGCATTTTTAGACTGATTTAATCATTCGTACACTACTTGATTAAAATATAAAATATCCATTTAAGCGCGTAATGTGTATTGCATCATAGCTCCACTACCTGCTCAGATAGATAACAAAAATATAACAACAGAATAAAAACATTGATTAAAAAGGAAAAGAACACTAAAAAATAAAATAAATAAAACATAAAGAAAGAAAAGAAAAAAAAAGCAAATCAAGACAAAAAACTCTATGTTCAGTAATTCTTGAGAAAATAGAAACAATTGATATTTCTCTGTGTGTTTTTTTTTGGTCGAGACTCTCTGTTGTCCCCAAACAGGTTAGCGCTGTTATTTTATATATTGTAATTTTCAATACAATTTTCATGTTAAATGATGTTCGCTTCACCACTCCCACTTGTTTTGTCCATCACAATATTTACCTAAAACAATTATCATGTGTTCAATTAAGATAACGAGCATATCAAGCAATTATATATGGACAAATGATGTAGAATTAGCCAATATTGATATGAGGAGAAAGCAGTTTTAATATGGTTCAACAATGATAAGCCAAAAGAGTTAAATATTTAACAAAAACATGAGATATATATCGGATATTTTCTTCTAGTCCCAAACTGATAATGACACTCTCATTGAAAAATATGTGTCACGTGAGAAGGACCCAGTATTTATTCTCACTTAATATTGATGATATTAATTATGGACATCTAGAATGTGGAAGTACAGTTTTATATGTTCATTTGCCCCATTTATTTTAACTGACAATCAAGAATTAATATACATTTCAAGACTGTAAACAGGATTGTATTGGTACCTTGCAAAACCGTTGCAATAAATCGAAGAAGTAAAAAACACAGAGGCAACTTTCTTGGAATCACTGTATAGTTTAAATGCAAGCTTTGGTTTGAGAAAATATACTATAACATATAAGAATATGGCGATAATGAATTTTAGCATTTCTTGACACTAGAAAAGTTTTCGATAATCTGACATGACGGACTATTTTATAAATATATTTGATAAAGATCGGAAACTATTGACGATTATTTCAAAGCATCAATCAATGGAGTAAAAGTTGAGCTTTTGTGTATAATAATATACAATGAGGAAAGTCTTGTTTTATTGTTAAAATAGGTATAAAACACAGAAGTGCATTAAATATAATACATATTAAGAAAGACGGTGTTCCTACTCAGGTGGATGATATGCCTGTTCTTTCTTCAAAATACGTGTAGTGATATGTTAGAATTACTATACACATACGAAAGTTATAGCAATAAAGATTAAAATTTTTCGTCATGTAATTTTCAGTTGGAACACAAACTATTCCAGATCTGAGATTATTTAGTGCTGCTATACGGCATGTTGTTGTCATGATGTGTTCTATGATGTGGTCACAAGGGTCTTGTGTTGGACGAACTGTGAAAACGTGTCACATTCAAATGTCTGTGATAAAACCGTTGCTCAGGTGCACATGCTCTTGCACTGAATCTTGCTACAATGTGTAACAAAAAATTACTCAAAATATTGTGACTTTACTTTGCTTTAATTAAATGTATTATGTATTTAAAGTAACATCCTTATTATTAAAAAAATGTACTTTAGCGAAATCTTGTTTACCGATAAGAAAATACTTGAGAATCAGTTTATCTCCCAACACCTGAAGTTTGTTAACATAAATAAAAAATAAACCTGTCACCACAGCGAACTATTTTATTATAATCTGATGTGCAATAAACGTTTGACTGATCAAACATTTAAGTAAGAGAAAATAAATTATGTACCTAATAAATCACAATGTTTGCAAAAAGTGTCAACTTTCAATTTAGCCACAATGACCACATCACATAGACCAAGAAGTAATATGTGATTTACTGAAAAATACCAATATATGTCAAAAACAGTTTTTGTGAATGATCATTAACAAATATTGATAATAAAGATCTCACATAAAAAAAATATTCTTGTATTTTCGTGCTAAATCTTGCCTTTCTTGTGTTGTGTTGTTTTAACTACTTCCCAGAATTGAGTGCGGTTTGATGATATATATGCGGTTGTTTCTGGTTACATACAGTATATGACATTTATTTACTGACAATCTATCACTATGTGCTGCACTGATTGTACACCAAGTAAGGTGCAAAAGTTCATATAGATTGTCAACGGTTACGAAATACTTTTTGTTGTAGAGAGGACTCATAAAATTGTTCATTAAAAAGAGATAATTTTGTTAATATTTTGTAAATATATATTACGCTTGAAATGTAATTGTACAAAATATATTTCATTTTGAAATATTCAAAATAAAATTAAATTGCCTTTAAACCATTTAAAATAAAATGAAAAGAAATGAACCGAACGTCCAATAAAAAATCCTGTCTTAATATACATGTCTTCATAGATAATGTAAATTAAAAGTATTTCAATTTTCCTTCATATATATATATATATGTTTTGTTTAATGAATCACAAAAAAAAATATTATTCAATTTCTTATTAAATTTGTCCTTTTCTTTATTTCAATTTTTCCTCATATATATTTATATATATTTTTTTAATTACAAAAAATATTTTATTTCATTACATTTTAATCAAATTTAGCATATAACATTTCACTTATTAATTACTTTAAAAAAATAAAATAAAACCTTCAAGTGGCCCCAACTTAATTGCTAAAACAACAATCTACACTATATGTTGTTTTAAGAAAGTTGGCGTTCCGGGAACACCCCGTTTGAATGTTAAAGTTAAATTGATTGGTTTTTGTACAGTATTACATCTGGGACTATTATACTGTCAGTATAATAGTCCCAGATTACATTGGTTGGATTTGGTAATTTTATTTTGTTTCTCAGCTGATACACTATTTATAATATGTAGACATGGACAGATTTTGACATTAGGAACGCCATTCTGGTTGGTTTTATTCTTAGTAATAAAATGAAAAAAAATCAAAAAAATCCACGCTCTCGGAACAGTTCCAAAATGAAACACTAGTAGAAAAACCGCAGAAATATGGGCAAAATTGATAACCATAACACACAAATCCACGACCTCTCACCTTTGATAACCATAACACACAAATCCACGACCTCTCACCTTTGTGGCTTATTATATGCATTTCAATGAAGAGTAGCGGGGTTAAGCTAGTAATAATACATCTGATTTTTTATCCTTTTTTGGGGATGTCATATTATTATCATTGTTCTTTTTCAGTTGAATATTCCTGCACATCATATAATGGTTTCTTTTATTCATAAAGTTATGTATGTGTTAGAGAATACCGAAGGGGTAATGAAATGTAGAGAAACTGGCAACATAGGGCACACAAGACGAAGAAAATCAGAACAAAACCACAACATAATATGTGTTGGACACCGCTATACGCAAATCAAACACCAAATAACGTTAATAAGATAAGAGCCCTCCTACACTCAGCTGGAGGTAAAGACGAACCGAACAAACAAAGATAACGTTAATAAGATAAGAGCCCTCCTACACTCAGCTGGAGGTAAAGACGAACCAAACAAACACAGATAACGTTAATAAGATATATAGAATCTAACACCGGCAAAAGTGCAAGACAGGGAAATCTCCGACACCCGAGGGTAAGATTTCAATTGTTCGCTGACGAGGCTCGCCGAGTCAGCGAACGATTGAAATCTTACCCGAGGGTGTCGGAGATTTCCCTGTCTTGCACTTTTGCCGGTGTTAGATTCTATATATCTTANATAACGTTAATAAGATAAGAGCCCTCCTACACTCAGCTGGAGGTAAAGACGAACCAAACAAACACAGATAACGTTAATAAGATAAGATCCCTCCTACACTCAGCTGGAGGTAAAGACGAACCGAACAAACACAGATAACGTTAATAAGATAAGATCCATCCTACACTCAGCTGGAGGTAAAGACGAACCAAACAAACACAGATAACGTTAATAAGATAAGATCCATCCTACTCTCAGCTGGAGGTAAAGACGAACCAAACAAACACAGATAACGTTAATAAGATAAGAGCCCTCCTACTCTCAGCTGGAGGTAAAGACGAACCAAACAAACACAGATAACGTTAATAAGATAAGAGCCCTCCTACACTCAGCTGGAGGTAAAGACGAACCNCCGTGAAACACAAAAGGTGCACGATAGTTAAATTATTAGCTAGCAGAATAGTATACATACATTAATTTAAAAATACTTATGTAATAGAATCGTGGTTTTATTGGTGAAGCATGGAGAACTGGGGGGGCAGTTGACATGTTACTGTACAGCATGCATTTGCCGGTAAAACGCACGTGATTTTTTTTGTCTTGCACTAGTGCAAGATAAGACAATCTCACATCGCTAAAAATAGGAACGGGTCTGTCTCAAAAGTGAGAAAAGAGCCCTCCTACACTCAGCTGGAGGTAAAGACGAACCAAACAAACACAGATAACGTTAATAAGATATGAGCCCTCCTACACTCAGCTGGAGGTAAAGACGAACCGAACATCGTTTTTATGTGGAAATCGTAACGGATATCTATATAATATGATTACATCGTATATTTTGACCACATATTTATATAGATATTTTTATAACTTTACACCATATATATTTATTAAAAATTAATAATACAAGAAAACTGATGACCGGTAAAAAGTTGAATATTATTTCAAATAATTACACAATAATTCTCTCCGACAATAAATGTTCCTCCAGGCTGACAACTTGTCAATGTCAAACAACATATTACATATTAATAATTGTCGCATTACTCAAGATTAGTAGTTTAATATGAATCACATTTATAGCATTCTTTACGTATGTCACCTCATCGATTGTATAATGGTAGATTGTGGGTTCAAGCCCCGGTCGGGTCAAACCAATGACTATACAATTGATATTTGCTGCTGCGTCTTCGCTAATTACACAGCATTAAGGAGTAGGAGAAGAGCAAAATACTGGTTGCCAAGGAATCAGAATTTTGTGTCTCGAGAGAAGCAACATGCATATATATACACGCAGACTGCTGTTTCAGTGAGTTCCCACAATTAAATATATAATTCCAGCTAAGCCTATTTATCTAGTACAAAGCAGACATCATCCTGTCGAAATATGAATTGTTCTTGTCATGAAATAACTGGAGAATTGCTGAAGTGACGTCAAACAACAATCAATCAATCAGTCACTCTTCATGTACTTAAAACCTTTTAAAGTGTATCAATAGTAATGTAACAGAGTAGTACACATCATTAGTATAAACTGTAAGCTATCTGAAAGTATTACTAGGTATAAAGATGTATGTAAAGTATTACTAGGTATAAAGATGTATGTAAAGTATTACTAGGTATAAAGATGTATGTAAAGTATTACTAGGTATAAAGATGTATGTAAAGTATTACTAG
>MJUT01028081.1:205037-237275 GCA_002080005.1 Gigantidas platifrons | reverse complement strand
ACAGTCGTGAATGTGGTGAATTGAGAGGGGCCTCACAGTCGTGAATGTGGTGAATTGAGAGGGGCCTCACAGTCGTGAATGTGGTGAATTGAGAGGGGCCTCACAGTCGTGAATGTGGTGAATTGAGAGGGGCCTCACAAGTGGAATAACCTAGGGCCTCTCTTTATCTAAATCCGGCACTGTTGAAGTGCCTATTCCACGTGAGCGGTCACAGTATAATATCGATGTTAATGGTATCGATTTTGTCTCGGTTTTTGACGATTTCCCTATTGGAGTTTGGAACTGTGTTGGCGGTGTGATCATTTTTAATTTTTGTTTTTCACAATAAACATAAAAAAAAATATTAGATTTACACTACAAAATTAAATGGCTGGGTTAAACATATTGATGTAACCCCAATCCTCTGTTTTTGATGATTAGACCACAGGCACTTGGGTCCAGGATTTTTTTATTTTTTATTTTTTTTTTAAATTAAAATAAGTTATCTAGAGTGTATGTTTAATTTTGACATTTTGACATTTTCAAAAAAAAAAAAATCTATATACATGTACCATCTAGCTAACTTTTTTTGGGGGGGGGGAAATGTCAATATGGCCTAAAATAGTAATAAAACATGCCATGGGGCTCTAAGATTAAATATACACTCTAGATCATTTATTTTAATTAAAAAAAGAAAAAAAAAGAAAAAAAATACTGGACCCAAGTGCCTGTGGATTAGACAGCAATAAAGCAGATATAAATTAAGTAATATTTATACCATGGGTTTCCGTGTTAAACGGTTAAACAATCGAACATAAAGCATGAGATTGTTTAACCATTTAACTCTGAAAACCGTGATATAAATGATTTGTAACATGAAACCATGCAATATCACATCTAGGTCGTTGATTATTGCATGGCTCTCTGAGAAAAAAAAAGTGTGCAATATCTCGTATCTGCGTGTATTATTTCATAATTCTTAGCTGTTGCTTACATTCTGCTATATAAACCATAAAAAGATCAAAGGAAAAGAATGCATTCATGTTACAGCAATAAAAATCTGTACAGACGTAAATATAAACAAACATTAACAAAGTGTGCATACACTGATTTATTGTTTGTTTACTTGTTGTTGTTTATGTAATCTATATCAATTATTACATAAACTCATGACTACCCTGTAATAGATATAATTATGTACATCATAGATCTAAACAAGGACATAACAACAAATAGATATTAACAGGTAATAATTTATTGTGTTTTGTACAAAGATATGAAATGGGACTAAAAACAGTTGCCAGTCAACCATGAATTAATGTATTACTTTCTCCAGTTTATTTTGTGTCAAAACCCTGGCTTCTATAAAATAAATAAAGTTCATTTCATGAAACAAGAAACACGACAAATCAACGCTCAGATATAAAAACGTATGTACAAAATTCCACTTTCAAAGGAATTGACACAGACACAAGAACGAAATAAACAATATATAAATTATACACTCCGAAAAACGTCCGAACCGCTAACATGTCACTTTTAAGGACTGCAACAAGATTGCCGAGTCTTGTAGCATAACAGCGCTGAGATCTGCTTACTTGTACCGATCAATCAAGATAGACTTTTGAGTAAATCCACCATGCTGTTAATCAAAGGATTAATTACCATAATTTTTCATAACATTTCAGGTTTTAAACAATTCACCAATTGAAATTTCCTTTATTCCAGATGATGGTAAGTTTTCTCTGAATTCTGACGAAAACGGAGACAGCCAAGCCAACAGTTGTTCAGGAAAGTGTAATCCATGGACTCTCATAGATTTGGTTTTAGTGTTGTCCTCATAGAAATATGGTGTATCCCCTCTTGTTGGCCCTCTATCCTTGATATCCGGTTTAAATTTAACTGGTTTAAACGGGTTAGAAGTTGTAGTGACGTATTTGTTTCTGGTGCATGGCAATTTAGTGCAGGCAGTCTACAAAAAGTTATAAAATAAGAATTAATGTCAACAATCGTTGAAAAATGACACTCCAAAAAAAGTATTAAAATACTAATAAATGACTAGATTCTTTGAAAAAGGAACACATCCTGTTAATGAAACAACATGTAATATATATTCATACACAGGAAATTTATGCAAATCTGACAGTGCAAATAGGACATTTTGGATGCAAGTCATCGTGATAGAAGAAAAACGAAACCTGTCTAAGCCGAACCCCTTTGGGACTGATAAATTTGTTCAGTTTAGACAGGTATTTGGTTTACACAGGTTCAAATTACAGAGACATTTAGTAGATGGGACTGTTATGTCTGTCTGGTTTAGGCAGGTTTACGGTTTACTCAGTGTTCGGTTTAGACAGGTTTCACTGTATTGGTAGAAATTTAAAATTAGACAACAATATTTTAGTGTTGTTCTTCATCTTGCATTTCCAAGGAAGTCTGATCGGTGGCGGTGGTTAGCTTGTTCGCCTCGGATGAGGTCCATCATGGGATCGAGTTCCGGCTTGGTCAAACCAAAGAATTGGTATTTGCTCTTTCTAGCAAAGCACAGTGCATTAAAGAGTAAAAGCAAAGACTAGTTGGCTCGGAATCATGAGGATGTGTCAGACTGAGCGATGTATCTACCCGCGGACTGGTTTTTTTTCAGCTACCACCTAGTACAATAACATATAAAAATCCAACTAAGCGTGTTGGTCTAATACAAAGCAGATGTCTTCATGTCATCGAAATGTTACTTGTTCTTGCCATAGTATTAATGAACAACTGCTCACGTGGCGTTAAACAACAATCATTCACCCACATTAAAGATGGGCTATTAAATGATGATTATGCATTTTGCATTATGGTATGAGACTTAGCTTAAAGGTTATTAATACTCTTATCTTAAAACGGATAATTTTATGTTTTAGTAATCACGGATGCAGTGTTATGAGAAAAATGTAGTAATCTTACGGAATCTGTCATCAGTTTATCCGGCATCACAACGAAATAACAAGTAGATAATGACTGGGTTCTCATCAAATTATTTATAATAGCAATTTTACTGTGCCAAAATGAGCATTGACGAAACATTTCCCATTTTCTTAACATAGAGCTGACCCAAACGGGAATATAGGACGGAATATGACTCAATCTAATAAATACAAAATAAATATCGGGTGGGGGGATCTATAGATCCTGAGGCCTTATTTTGCACCCCACCTTTCCCTCATGATTTTATCTACATGTATGTACAATTGTTATGTAGTAAGAATTAAAACTGACCAATTCAGTAGTTGTGTATTTTATCTATAAGAAGCAAACTGAGCTTGCTGCACGGATAGCGGAACATTCAACAAATTAAGAGATTATCCTTTATGGTATGTAATTGAACATGAGTTGTGGGGATGGGGGATGCGAGTACATGTAACACAGTTTTGACTTGAACTAATAGCTCGAGACACATAAATAGTATGTGTTAAGTTGATATATGTAATATGATTATTTTATTTGAAACTTACCAATCCACTCGTGCCACAATAACACAGGTTACCACATCGATCTATCACTACTGGTTCTCCTAATGCAATGTACATGTTCTCAAGGCGGCAACCTGAAGCAAAACATTTGCTTTTTTAAATCCAAGACTACTGAAACTTTATATTTTGAAAATTTCTATTTAAAATAAAAGGTTATAATCTTGTTTGCATATATACTAAATTTGTTTATGACTATAAAGACAGGCCATTGTATAAAAGAGATTTCTTGAAATCCCCTGTCACAATGAATTTTTCAACATGCGTTTCTTTATAAAGACTGAAGACTATAGGCCATGGGTTGAGATGCACCGCCCCACCTTCGAACCCCACTAATTTTTATTTGTCCTTTGTTATGTCCATTTGAAACAAAAAACATGTTAACATTGAATATTTTGGGATGAACTCACATTTTTTAGCCCTTTTTAACATCCTTTTGACAATTTTGCCGGATTTTCAGATTTTTTCATTCTTCACTGTTGCTGAGGTCTTGTAGCTTATGAACAACTATTTAACAAATAGTTCATGGCACTGAGGGCCGTATGGCAGTTTATGGACCGGGATGTCACCCACAAAATATTATATGGATCGAAGCGAAGCTGAGGTCCATATAGTATTTTGTGGGTGACACACGGGGGGCGCACGGGGTGTTATGCTAGCCCACGGACTAATACTGATGAGAAAATATTGTGCGATTTTCGGCATGGTAAGGGGTAATATTTTGCCGCTAGAAGCCCTATACAGGGTGGTACTAGAACAAATTTTATTTTAAAATGTCTCCATAGCATAACTTCACACGACAGATGTATAATTTAATTGTCAATTGGTATTATGAAAAAGATATTACGCGCATTGGGCTGAATAGAGCTAAATTCGACAAAAATCATAATATTCCATTTTTCTGCAATCTACACTACGAAACATGTTTTTTGATGATGTAATGGGTTTAATTTTCCGTAAATGCAATAGTTTTAATGAATTAATTATAAAAATATCATCAAAGTTGTGTAATATTTTGTCTATTGAAAACAAAAGGCGAAAAATATATATTTTACGCAATTTTATCAGGGGTAGGGATAGATTTTTTGCCTCCTACGATTACTGAACTTCATAAAATATTAATAACTTGTATTCATTTGAATGATAATATAATCAGCTATCCACCAAACCCCAGTTTTTATATTATGATAGTTGTTCATAAGCTACAAGACCTCAGCAACAGTGAAGATTGAAAAAATCTGAATATCCGGCAAAATTGTCGAAATGATGTAAAAAAGGGCTCAAAAATGTAAGTTCATCCCAAAATATTCAATGTTAACATGTTTTTTTTTCAAGAGGATATGTAGGAGGACTTAAAAAAATATGTTAACATGGAAGGTGGGGGGNAGGGGGGGGGGAGGGGGTGCACGGGGGTTATGCTTGCCCACGGACTACTATAGGTATTTATTTCTAAATTAATTTTAATCAACCAACTTTGCCATTCAACATGAGGATATTTCAAATTGAAGAAAAGGGTTTTGATATTATCTAATTAAAAGTGACAATAAAGATATATTTTGAAATTTATTAGTAACTTTTAAATCCACTTTATAAAATATTAACACCTTCTTCGCATTTTTTAATTGAAGGATTAGTTGGGCCCATAATACTAGTTTAGCACCGCCACTTTTTATTTAAGTGCCTGTACCATGCTCGCAATGTGAGCGACCATGTATTCGTGTGCTGAGTATATCAATTTGGCCTCTGTTTCTGCAATTTATCGATTGTAATTTTGAAATGTTCTATTTTATTTCTAATGATTGACGTGACAGTTATAACACCATTTACATTTCTTATCAACCCTGATATTTAAGAAAATCATGATAATATAATCTTATATGTCTATTTAAGATAGAACTCGAAAAATGATACAATATGTTTTTATCTGAACAAATGATATGCAAGTGGTGATTCATTTTAGAATTAACTAGTTACTATTATTAATTTAATGCATAATGTTTTTTTTTTTTTTTTTTATAGCTCATTAACATTATAATTAACATCCAGACAAATAGATTATATAAAAATGTATTTACTGTTTTGGATAATATACTATTATGGATATGATATATAAAGATAAAACATGTCATCTGGAAAATATGTTTCATATAAGGAAATTAGTCAGAAAAAATATATATATGAAAAACAACAACAAAATACAACCAACATTGCACTTATATACAATTTCAAGTAAAGGAACAGTGCTTTTATTGCTGTTCTATAATATTGTAGGGGTATAAATAAGAAAGACCTTTAAATCTCCGTTTCTCTAAATGAAGCATATATATATATATATATTTTTTAATTTTTGATGCTTTAACACAACTTTCAGCAATATTTCAGCTATATCATGGCGATCAGTTTTAGTGGTGGAAGAAGCCGGTGTACCCGGAGAGAATCACCGATCATGGGCAAGCAACGGGTAAACTTTATCATATATATATATAAATATAAATCAATTTCTTTTTGTTATGCGTAATGACTTTAATGTTGTTTTTTGATTGGTGCAATGTTTCAGTAATTCGGTTTTAGATCTTTAAATTCCGGTTTTCGCGCACTTCATATTTATTGAGAATTGTTCACACCAAGCTAGTTCGACATCTATATCATACGGTTTTTTTTTGTGTATTTTACTTCGTTTCACCTTTTGCAATATATATTTCTTCTCTTTGTAGAACTGTACCAGATTATATTGGCAGTATTTATGCTGTTTTGGACTTATAATTAATGTTTTGTTCATTAAAATAGAACTGCTTGGCGTGCACCTCAATCCATACAAGTCTTTGCTGTTTCATTCAAGTAAAATCAGAAATATTTTATGTTAGGATAAGTGTAGCGAAGGAGAATATAATAATATATTATTTACCTGGTACACAGAAGCAGTCTTTATTATCTGTATGTGGTGAACAAACTGTATTTGTCTTAGTAACACATTGTCTACCATTTGGACATCCCCTGAGGTTAAAAAATAATGCATATAATAGAGGATTCAGAAAGTCACACACACATATATGGTTGGTCTCGAAATAAATATATAAATTCAGTCACACAAACTCGACTAAAGTTTAGGCAGTAATATATATATATATATGCTGCAGTGTATCAATGGTGTGAGTTCAAATCCCGTCGAGGGAAGAACAAAATTTGACAGCTTCAAAATCTAATTCTTACACTGTTTGGTTTAATTTTCAGACGTATATTTAATATTTAGTATTAACCTAGTATCCTTAGTAACTTTGAGATCCAGTGGGACAGATATATTGTATGGTTGTCACTTGCTCAGACGTTTGTATAATATACTTTATTTCCCGTGACTGTATAATGAATTCATTCATTATCCTATACAATATATTAAAAATTGCTGAGTTAGATTGCTGTCAAATTATAATATTTAGTATATATATACCATCTACACACGCTTATACACATGTCTTACGTCTACCCCTAGATTAAAATCCTTACGAGACAAGGTAACACTACGACTATTGAAGCTCTTTTTTTAGGAGTGGATGTAGTCGAGGGCGCTGGACATAAGGCTAAGCGAATGGTGCTGCAGTGTATCAATGGTGTGAGTTCAAATCCCGTCGAGGGAAGAACAAAAATTTGACAGCTTCAAAATCTAATTCTAACACTGTTTGGTTTAATTTTCAGACGTATATATATATATATGCTAAGAGAATTGGTTCTGCGCTCTAACACACTTGGGTTGAATGCTCAGACGTTTCTGTGAAAATATCTGGGTATCCTTGGTGATCCAGTATGGGTAGATACATTGTTGGCACTTGGTTGAGAGGATTGTAAAAAAACGATTTTCAAGTGACTGGACCATAAAAGTGACCACATACAGTGTATAATTTAAAATGCTGAATTAGATTATTACGAAATTGATAATTAAAAAAAAGCATGTGTTTTTATCATGACCACACGATTAAATACAGTTATAATGACAACCATTAGATTAGCGTTAATTGACAAGGTATACGTATCACCTCGGTTAATGAAGGTGTATTTTTTTCGAAGGGGCTAAATGGTTCTTGATTATACAAAGCGAATTGGTGCTACAGTGTACAAATGGGGTGGGTTCAATTTCTGTTATAGAAGAACAACACAGTCTTAAGTCAAAAATCTAATCTAACATTATTTGCGCAGCACAAACACCTATAAAACGTTTGTTAAATTAGGTGCTCTTTTAGTGTAAGACATGTCTGCTCCACTAGAAGCACCATAGAGAGTACTTATACAAAAGTTAATTTCAACACACGGGCATGTCTGCTTCTAAGTTCAATAGGGTCGCTTGATGCCAAAAGAATCAAAAGGAGTAAATACTAATGTTAGACTAACAAAATGCACACTGTAACCATAGCAATACTCATGCTTGATGGGCTTATGGTGGAGACATTGTAACCATAGCAATATTCACGTTTGATGGGCTTATGGTGGAGACATTGTAACCATAGCAATATTCACGTTTGATGGGCTTATGGTGGAGACATTGTAACCATAGCAATATTCACGTTTGATGGATGGAGTATTACCAATATTGAGCAGGTTTACCACTTTTGGGAGGAGTATTTGAAAAATATTATATCTGTTTAATTTTTTCGAATATTATTTAGAAGAGTCTCTAAATAAAAAAGTACTTTTTATTTTCAGTTTCCATCTATTTCCAATTTTTCATGTTTCTTTCAGCAAAGTTTTACGTGATGTTATGTTATTTTATATTATCGTCTGACGTTTCACTTTCATTTTGGAAGCTACCAGTTTTCAAATTTGATTAATCACATTACATTATATAGAACGATGATGCAGAAAGATTCCGAATGATGATGGCAGATGGTCACAAAGGGCAAATACATTTTGGCAAATAACACGTAAATAAACGGCAGTGGTAGAAATGGATGAAATTCATTCGAAATATGAAAATAAACGAAAAACACACCTGTAATCAACCAATTAAAATCCATGATACTTGTATCTATAAGATGTAAAAATAATGTGACCAATGAAAATTTATATCTGTAATATCTAAAAAAAAAAAAAACCCGTCCCAGACTAGAAATTTAGGCTACCGATGTCATAATACTTTAGAGACTTATTATCAGAAAGAAAATATACTCACACAGTGACACAACTTTGTGGTTCCTTAAGTGTCGTAGATTTCTGTGTAGCTAAGGTCGGTGTATTTGTAAACGTGATTGTCGTCAATGGTTTCGTTGTCGTGTTGACGACAGCTTCAGTGTTGGAAGTTTTTATTGTCGTATTACTTCCAGGGCTTGGTGTATTTGGCGTAGTAATCGTGGTACTACTTTCAGGCACTGGTGTACTGGCGGTGGTTATCGTGGTACTACTTTCAGGCATTTGTGTACTGGTTGTCGTAATCGTGGTACTACTTTCAGGCATTGGTGTACTGGTTGTCGTAATCGTGGTACTACTTTCAGGCATTGGTGTACTGGCGGTGGTTATCGTGGTACTACTTTCAGGCATTT
This sequence comes from Gigantidas platifrons, assembly GCA_002080005.1. NCBI lineage: Eukaryota > Metazoa > Mollusca > Bivalvia > Mytilida > Modiolidae > Gigantidas > Gigantidas platifrons. Next base: position 228,259 of record MJUT01028081.1, on the reverse strand, counting down.
GTGTACTGGTTGTCGTAATCGTGGTACTACTTTCAGGCATTGGTGTACTGGTTGTCGTAATCATTGTACTACTTTCAGGCGTTGGTGTACTGGTTTCAGGCATCTGTGTACTGGTTGTAATCGTGGTACTACTTTCAGGCATTGGTGTACTGGTTGTCGTAATCGTGGTACTTCTTTCAGGCATCGGTGTACTGGTTGTCGTAATCGTGGTACTACTTTCAGGCATTGGTGTACTGGTTGTCGTAATCGTGGTACTACTTTCCGGCATTGGTGTACTGGTTGTCGTAATCGTGGTACTACTTTCAGGCATTGGTGTACTGGTTGTAATCGTGGTACTACTTTCCGGCGTTTGTGTACTGGTTGTCGTTATCGTGGTACTACTTTCCGGCATTGGTGTACTGGTTGTGGTAATCGTGGTACTACTTTCCGGCGTTTGTGTACTGGTTGTTGTAATCGTGGTACTACTTTCAGGCATTGGTGTACTGGTTGTCGTAATCGTGGTACTACTTTCCGGCGTTTGTGTACTGGTTGTCGTTATCGTGGTACTACTTTCAGGCATTGGTGTACTGGTTGTGGTAATCGTGGTACTACTTTCAGGCATTTGTGTACTGGTCGTAATCGTGGTGCTACTTTCAGGCATTTCTGTACTGCTTGTAGTAATCGTACTATATTCAGTACTTTGTGTACTAATCATTGTACTAGTTTCTGGACTTGTGGAAGGTGTAACCTCGGTCGTAAGTTCTGATGTTACCGGCAGAGTAGCCGTGTCTTCAGATGATGAAAACGGCGCCGTTGTATGCGAGGTATCAAACGTAGATTTTGTTGATGTTGGTATAGTTGACGATCGATCATCTCCTTCATTAGTTGTACCTACAGTTTCTGTGTGTAGATATGGTTCTGTTGTCGTTTCTGGAATGTGTACGAAGATACCATTAATTGTTTTTGTTTCCTGGGTCGTTGTATTCAACTGATCGGCAACCATATCTAAATATAATGGAATCCCCATGATTGTCAAACTGTGTTTCATTTTGACTTGTTCTGTAGTTGTTGGAATGTTGTCGCCACGTGGCCCTTCGTTTCGAGTTGTACTTTTCGTCGTAGTTGTTTTTGAATAAATCGGTGGTGAGTATGAAAATTGATTTGTAGCTGGCCGTGTCCTCTTTTCCACCAAATATCTAAAAATTGATACCGGTTTTATTGTAGTTGATGTCCGTGGTAATGCTGTAGTACTCACACTACTTGGTATTGTTTCAACAGTACTCCGTTGTCTATGTCTTACTGTTGTTGTTGTCTTTGGTGTTATAGACGTATCTCTGGTACTTGTAATTGAAGCTTCAGTATTTGTTATGCGTTTTTGTGGAACGACAATTGGTATAGATGGTGTTGTAGACGTACTATATAAACTCTTCGGAGCTGCACTGGTAGATGTAGTAGCAATATCATAGGATGACTCAGCGATAGGTCTTATCAATGTTGTTTTATCTAGTTCTAGGAGAAAATCAATCAATATATCATCTATTGTCGGGCCGCTTGTTGTAGTAGTTCTTGGTTGTTCTTTGGTTGTTGTTCCATTTTTAACTTGCTGTCTTGTTTCTAGCATTGTTTCTGTTTTAACTGAGTCTGTTGGTGTTGTGGTAGTTGCCAACTTATTACTCTGAATAGCAGAGGTTGTTGGTTTTATTGCCTTTTTCAATTCAATCACTCTAGTTTGTGGAATGATTGACGTTGTGCTTCCTTGGGTTACCTCTTTTGTAGTCGTTTTAGAGTATTCTGGCTGCTTCATCGTTGTTGTTACCATGGGAACGGCGGTCGTACGCATAGAAATAAAAGGTGTATGGTATGTTTTTATATTTGAAGGAATAGTCGTTTTAAAAGTTGTCCTTCCCTTTGATTTTGTTGCAAATTTATTTGAACTTGTACTTCTGATCAATGGTTTCAACGTGGTAACAAGTGGGGAGACCGTTGTTTGAATACCATTCTTTGAACTTGTTCCCGTGTTTACTGGATATGCAGTTGCTTTGTCAGTTTTCATCGAACTTGTTCCTATGTTACCTGGAGTTTTCTGCGTACTTTTTATTATAGGTATTCTTTTTATGTCATTTTGTATCAGACGAGGTGGCATGGGTGCTTCTTCAAACAAAGCTGGAAGCACTGGTGGCACAATGATTGGTGGTAGTGTGGTTTGGTGAATTGGAATCGAAGGTGGTGCTGGTGTGCGTTGCTGAATTGGAATCGATGGTGGCGGGTTTGTGCGTTGATGAATTGGAATCGATGGTGGCGGTGTCGTTGGTTTAGGTTTTGGCTTAGGTCGTACAAATATAATTGGCGAAAAATGTCGATTTTTAATAGTAGGCCGATCAGTGAATATCCTTGTCGGTGGTCGTATTGTTGTTCTTACTATTCTTGGAGGAATATTTGTTTTCTTCAAAACAGGTTTAGGGGGGTGGTTGATGACCCTTTTACCTGGTCTTGCACGCACGGTCGTTATTCTCATTACATAGGCTGGTCGTCTATTTGTTACTTTTAATGATGGCTTTGTTGTCTGATCCATAACTTCGTTCAAGACCGGAACGGGAACAAAGGTAGGTGGTTTAGAAGTAGGATAATCCACATTTGCAACAAAATATGGTGGTCCTTGTGTTATTTTTGGTGGTCTTGGTGGATTAAACATATCCACTGGTGTAAATAAATTAATAGACTTAGGCCTCTGTGGTTTGAATGTGGTTGTATATACCGGTACAGTTCCGATTTGAAAATCATTAATTTTTCTAACCGTAGGTATGATTATGGGTGGAAGTGTTTGTCTTAATCCTGGTCTTGTTCCTGGAAATAATTTCTTTCGTTTTGGAATAATTTTCCGTACCACCGGATTCCGCCCTGGTACTCCTTTTCCGTGATTGTATCCTCTTGTTGTTGGATGAAATTTTGGCGTCCGCCATTTTCTTTTATTATTTGTATTGCTAATTGTATTTGTTTTCACAATAAAAGTCGGTGGTTTCCATTTAACTTTATGTATTTTTCCTTCATACGGTACACGTAAACGAGTATGAATATACGTCGGAGGAAATCTTGGTGGATTCATACTTAAATACTTTTTATACATTCCCTTTGTAGGTCTATATATTTTTGTACTTATATGCTTAATACGTTTTCTGGTTTGGATTTCCTTTCGTTTATATCCATAACACACAAATAACAATAATCCAAAAACAAAACACGAAACAAAATAGAACTTCATAATTAACAAATGGTTTCAATCACAGTATTATATTCATTAGTTCCAATTAAAAAAATATATACAATCCTAAAGGAAAATAGTCCACTCCATTCCTTCCACTTTGAATTTATTGTTGTAATACCACATTAGTACTGACCACATAACAGGTCATCAGATTTTGTCACAATATAATGTTTTCCGTATCTGTGTTACTATTTGATGACCAAGTGACACTGTGAATAGTTTATGCGATGGATTGACAGGGTCTGTCTCAAAATGTTTCACAAGAAACAAAGACAATCAAACTGACCACTTTCACTTCACTTCATTTCCAAAATAATTTAAAACAAAAACGGTATTACTGGTACCGATAAGACCAGTTCTATTGAAAAACATTGATATTAATTTTCCAAAGATTTTATCCAAAAAAATTATTCCAATAATAAATTCACTCAAGAATCTGTAAGAATAAAATAATAAGTCTTACAACACGCGACATCATGTTTACTAATGAAACAAATGAACTCGTATTACATGAGAAGACAAGTACAAAAAACAAACAAAAATCATAAAAACTTTGCCTTCATTCAAAAACCATATGATATGAATATATTTCCAGCGATATGATGAATAATTGTATGACAGCTTCCCTGTTTTAGCACCTGTGTGTATCTAGTTTCTTTTAATTGTTTCCTTTGGGGGACAATGTAACTGTCATCGGAAGCCATTAAAACGCCAAATGAGAACACACTATATGTAGTTAACCATGATATACAAGTATATAAAATACGATTTCTACAAAACCTTATGATGGCAGTTAACGATTGCTTATCAATTATAAATATCATGGAAAACAACTCTTGGTTGCTGACACACACTGTGACCAGTGACGGGGACATTCGACCATGGACTGAACAATTCAAATTTTTCAAGCTGACCCAGAAAAGTCATTTTTTGTCGTTGTAGCCTCTTTCCTTAGTTTTGTGTATAATATTGTTGTTATTTTGATTTTATTGTTATATCTCTATACCATTGTTATACATGGGCTTGATGAGAATAAAGATATATAATTCGTTATTTGGATATTTTATTTACAATTTTTAAAACGTTCGTAATAATTTTAATGTTAATGTCTGTCAAATGATTATTCATTTTTTTCTGGGATAATAATATTCAGCAATATATTTATCTATACACTTCCTAATAATTCAACACTTACTGACAGTTACAATAACATTGAAACTGACAATGTTCTGTCGTTTGTTTCATCAGATGGGTTCGAAATTACACCGCCAATACACATAAAATATAAAATAGTTTAAAAATGGTCATGAAGGGCTCAAGATGACGTAACGTATGAAATAGAAGAAATTATCATATTGTTAACATATATCGTAATATAATTTAAAAAAAATATGAAATTATCATATATAAATTCAAAAAATTTTAACGTTACTTCTAAGCATATATTTAACATTTTAAGCTATTGTATTCAGCATGAATGTGAATTGAACCTGAAAATTAATTTTTTTTTTCTTCTTCTTCATGAAATGACATATCAAATAATAATGATGACAATTGAAAAAAGGTCCGTGTATATTCAATCAGAACATTGTATATAGTTTTTTTTTCAGACAATCAGACAATAAAACTCATTTGTCCTGTAATGAAAAAAAAATGGCCTTATTATCTCGATGAATAACTGGCTATGACTACTACTACGCCATTGCGATGTATCTACACATAAGACACGACCAACATTTTTTTTCTGTTTGTTGGATTATACGTCACATATTTTCCACAATTTTTGTGTAATTTATTTCAGATTTAGAATGATTTTGATTAAACTTTTGAAGTGTTTTCGCATACATTGATATATATAAAATTTAATGCAGTGAAACTCTTATAAGACAGACTAAATTGCATATATGCAAACCAGTATTTTTGTTACCTTTTGTCTATTCTATTTTATTATGTTATCCATCAATATTTTTTTTTATTGTAGTAAGAAACGTTTGCTATCCATATTATGTATTAAATGTATGACTTTTGTGATTAACATTCTATTGTTAAAACTCTCCATATAAATTTATTTTTATTTTGGTTTGATCTGAAAATATTAGAATTATTTATTATAAAGTGCATTACGTTTTTTCATTGTTATATTTTATACTTGATATATAATTGTGTAATCAATGACGGAAACTCTGGTCACTCGTGAGATGACACGAGGTGACCACTGACGTTAATGACACCTACTGACCTCGTTTTCCTTCCGGTTGTTACAGGATGATACTTTTATTATCACATGCGTTTTCTTTGATGTAAAACATTCTTCCCATCCGTTCACAGCATGTCTCCATTGTTCATACGAATATCTTAAAACATATTGTTTATAGATATAAATGTTTTGTTTGTGTTTATTTGATATTTTACGAAATAATAATAATATGTATGTTATACATATACTGTGTTTGATTTATTTGCCTCACATGGAATTGGCATTATGTTAAGAAAACACATGATTGGTTTTGATTTGTTTGTTTTAATTCAATGTCAATATTATAATTATTTTTATTATTATTATTTTTTTAAAGATATTTTCAATACTGTTGGAGGTTGTAATGGTATTTAACCCCATTTTCAACAATATTTCAGTTATGTCGTGGCGGTCAGTTTTATTGGTGGGGGAAACAGGAGTACCCGAAGAGAACAACCGCCATCCTGTCGCAAGTCACTGACAAACTTTATCACATTAAGTTGTATCGAGTACTATCGCCATGAGCGGGCATGGATCACTAGTGGCGATAGTTACTGATTACATAGATAGCTATAAATCCAGCTACCATATATGATCAAAACAACTCTTAGTTGCTGACACACACTGTGACCAGTGACGGGGACATTCCACCATGGACTGAACAATTCAAAATTTTCAACCTGACCCAGAAAAGTAATTTTTGTCGTTGTAGCCTCTTTCCTTAGTTTTGTGTATAATATTGTTGTTATTTTGATTTTATTGTTATATCTCTATACCATTGTTATACATGGGCTTTATGAAAATAAAGATATATAATTCGTGATTTGGATATTTTATTTACAATTTTTAAAACGTTCGTAATAATTTTAATGTTAATGTCTGTCAAATGATTATTCATTTTTTTCNACGCCACTTTTAGCAATATCATGGTGACTAGTTTTTGTGGAGGAAGAAGCCGGAGTATCTTGAAAATTTATGATAGTCGCAAATTATGTATTCTAAAAAAAAGCAATGTGCTCAAAAGAACTCTGTTCAGCGAACTTTTGTCGATAAGAAATAGTACGTATATTTATCGGTAATTTGTTACAGTTTCCTTTGATCTTTACTACCCGATAAATTTAGTAACAACGTTCAGTTGACCACCGACTCGTGATACAAGAAATTATCAGCTGTTGGTCATTTGTCATGCGCGGTCTAACGTGACGTCAATAAACCTTTCATTAAAAAAAAGGTCAAAACACAACAAACAAAATCACAAAGCTGTGTTAAAATTGTGAAATTACGATAAAAAAAAGGTAAAAACACCAAAAAAAAAATCACAAAGGACAAGGATTGTCAGGTTCATATCAGATTCGCTCTTCGAGCTCAGCAGATATGGACCTGATAAGTGATAATCATTGTCTTGCGAAAAAAAATACTAATAAATAATATTTATTGAATATATTGTGTCACTATTTATTGTATAATTTTAATGGATTGACATAAGAAAAATGTTTGCTCCCAAAACTTTAAATTATTTGGCTTTCCAATCTTCCGATTTTGAGGGTACCTGATGAAGGTGATTCCAGAAACGTATCGTGCTCACTGAATTAGATATCTACGTTTTAATTAAGTTAGACAACATATACAAAACTGTAGGAATTTCGGATTCTTAGACAATCATAGAATAGACATAGAACAGAAGACTAATATAAAGATGTCTAGATTATAAAGTAAAGATACGAAATATTCACAGGACAAAATATATAAACTAGTTTTGAAAATGTCCAGAATTATATGTACTGTCTTCGTGTGTATAATTATATCCTTTCTACTATCATGACTAACCACCAGATTTGTAGCAAGAGAAACACAATTAGTGTAACTAGTGGAAGAGAAACAACGGAGTTCACCCACGGAGCTTGTGGGATTGGTGCTGCTCAAACTTTAGTTTTCTGTGTAGTGCTTTGTGGATCATTGTTTGTTTTTTGTTTTGTTTTTGCTGATGTCGTTTTTCTTTTGGCCATGAAATGATCTGTTCTTCTTCGTTTTACGGCCTCTGATTACCTAGTATTTGATAAAAAAAAAAAATGGTAGTACCCGTATATCTGGTCGTAGGTACCGGTAGTTCCCCGAGTACAGTCGTTGGTGCACCAATGGTGTTGACTCAACAGTTATATCACTTGCAAAAATATAACACTAAAACTTCCGAATCGTCTAATGTGATTCGTTTATAACCGATAGTGTTTTCATTTTTCTTTATCCCGAAACCTACGATTCATCACATGAACTATTATGGGTAATCATAGTTTATATGAAGTTTATACTGGAGGCCACATGTCGCAATTCAGATGGTAAGCCGTGTTTCATGTGTATGGGAGTATTGCTTTTTATGTTGTATTTTGCATGAATTGGTTGCTAGTACTGTGTCGCATTTCAGATGATAAGCAGTGTTTCATGTTTTGCAGGAGTATTGTCCTTCATGTTGTATTTTTCATGAATTATATACTGGTACTGTGTATACTGCATTTGATCACACCGTTGCCACAAATCCAGTTGGTCATATATAGGAGATACGAGAAAACAAACCTTACCTAGCCCGTGCTCGTTTATCAACTGTTACTTTATACTATATTGTATTTCATGGAAGCAACAGTAGGCAATCCTTGAAATATTGTGCCCACTTTCGGATGTTACTCAATCCGTTTCCGTTATTCTATTGTTCTATTTCTGTCACCTGGAACGATTGTAACACAGTTCACAGTCGAATAAGTAGTTGCTTTATTCTTTCATTTAAGTTGGGATTTGAGTTGGAAAAGATACATGTACATAATCATATAGAGGGAACATGACACTATTTCTCAATTCGTATGGACTAAACACCACCAGTGCAATATAAAATTACAAATGAAATAAAAAGAACATGACCACACAAACAACCATCATAAAACCAGGAACAAGCCCAGGTATTTTGTAATGATAAGTATCTCCTGCTATATGCATGGCATCTGTCATGCATAATTATGACACGACATATTACATTGAGTGACACAGAATCAATATCACTAATATTTCTAACCTAAGATGGTGGGTGATGCCGTTGAGAGTTTCAAATTTCCCATTTAATATTACCATATGCAATTGGTCTTTTTGTGCCTATAATTGCATTATTGAGTTGAATTGTAAGCAAATAGTACAAGACAGGTGGTTGATAAACATTGACATTCTACCTTACGTGTACATATGCCATACTCATGTGGCATATAGTTATGTAAATATAACGTAATATCTAGAGATACAAAGGTAGTTTTTTTTTTTTTTTTTTTTTAATAATCGGTGGTATCTCAATGTTGGACGGATAATCTTTTACACTGGATCGTTAGTGGAAGTTGACAAACTCTGATATATATACTTAGTATGTGACAATTAGATGAACCAGTAAAAGCATCATGTTGAATATTTTGATGTATAAGACCAAGTGAAATAAATTGTTCAGTTTTACGGTCTTGGAGTATACAGTATTAAAAACAAAATGAAAACATGAAGTACCACATTGTGGGAAGAGCAAATGTGTCTAAACATACATATTTCAATTTTTTTTTATTTTGTAGATCTTTGTTTGTGATTTTGCCATTCTATTGACCATTGTATTGTCTGTCATTTGTTTCAATTTACGGCTTCTAATTACCCATTTGATATCTTCAGCCCCTTATTACGAGATTGTCAATCAAACAAGACAATCAGAGTTGACATAAATTCATATTTGTTTTTTTTATAACAGAGAGAACGGACAAAAAGACTGATTATGCAAAAGAAATTTAAACAGTGATGGTGAACAATTCCACCAATATCAACAAAACAAACCTTTCATCTCAACATGTAATCCATCTGATTATCGTGGTCTTAACATCGGTCAAACACGCCACAGATATGTATAATTTACTGTAATACTCGTATATAAATTATTGAATGATATTTGAATATTGAACATGTCTTTGTAATAATATAATTTATTTCAAAATACAATTTATTTGAAATTACAATTTAAATAAATAGTAAAAAGCAAAAACATTATAAATGTAGGAATACAATGTAAGTTTGAGTCATTAAAAAAAATGAATAAATAAATAAATAAATAAATATATACATACAAATAATACATAAGTAATATTAAAATGGATTTGATTGAATCGATCAGTAAACTAAGCTAATTATTCCGTGGATTTCTTTAACTGGCCAATGGAAACACCATTGCATCTTGTTGTAAGTTATTGTTCACTTCAGCATTTGTTCCGAATTGTTCTGTTCCGAATGCTTGTTCTTTCATAAGAGGAGCGGTATTATCAGCATTTTTATCTTGGTTTGCTCCTAATCCTGGAAACTGTCCAAAATTATTATTGGTCAAAAATGGAATTGGTGGGACAAATGGCTGGTTTGGAAATGACCAGTCTTTATTATCTTGGTCACCAATCTTATGAATTGGGAAATCCCCTCGCAACGGACCATTATCAGATACATCAGTGGGTAAAGGCTCTAACACCAATCCGGGTATCATTGGGTCTTTCGAAGGTTGTTCACAGCTAATGTTAGTGCAGTTAACCTACAATAGAAGTGATAATTAAATATATGACCAGTTAAAAAAATAAATAGATTTCCTCCATTACAGGAGGATATTCTGGAACATTACTAATAAAATGAAGCATGGCTATTAAGAATAACCCTTTACGATAAATTCCGTCAATGTCCATAAATCTAGTTTAACTCCGCCGGTTTTTATCGAAGTGTCTGTGTCAAGCCAGGAAATTGAGCGCTCGTGTATTTGTGGGTTATGGATACCGATTTTACCATTGGGTTTTGGAACTGTTCCGACAGTGTGGTATTTTTTGTTTTCCATTTTATTCCTGTATTTTCCCCCCCCCCAATATGCATAGAACTATACAATTTACAATATAATATATATTTGTGGTACTGTTAAAGCATACATAAAAGTATGTCATCTACCTTTTGTCTTTTTGAACAATAAAATATGTTTAAAGTTACTTTGTAGTACATGTATTATATCTATTATATATAATCCCTCATTGGTCATACATGATAAGAATCAAATATTGTGTCATCGAAATAAAAAAAAACAACATTATATTGAAGTTGTGGCTGAGTGGTCTAAAGCCACTGGATCTACAGATGTAGACAATTGAGCGCCAATGGAACAGCGCAACATATTCCAAAAGTAAATGTTTGGATACAAATTATTGAATTAAATCGGGAATATAATAAGTGATATTCATTATTATGATAACTTACCCCTCCAAATAAACTATTACAGGAACATATATTTCCACAGGTATCAACGATAGTAGATCCCCCTAGTGGTATGAAGGTAAACTGCATCCGACAACCTGGAAAATAATTTTAAAGTTTAGATTGATGCTCAAAGTTAACACTAAAATCCCACTCAAATAAATAGATCTCAATCTCCCCACCGAATAAATAGATCTCACTCTCCCCACCGAATAAATACACCCCACCCAGGTTAAAAAAAACACCAAAAGCAATACATTTTATGTTGTACCTCACTAATCCGATTTCGACTCTGAAACTGGATATGGAATTATATGAGAGGGCTTATGTTACACCTGGCTAGATGAGCCCCGAAATGATTCAATAGACTGGTTTCCTTCCGTTAAGGCTAATAACATACTACATGTATATATAACAGTAATGCAACAAGCAGCATCAAATTCGCTCTGTTTTTGGCAAAGTATAAATAAACAAAGTTTCCAGTAAATGTCATTTATTAAATGACGAAAATACATAACTATGGAAAATTACAAAGCAAAACTTAGAATGTAAGGGAGTGCCTTAATAACATCAAATTGTACTTGATAACAATGTGTAATCTTAAAATACAAAATTCCAGTCACATGAAAAATATATAGGCACTCCCAAAAAACTACTATTACTATCTAAGACAAAAATTATAATTAGTTTAATAAGAAGGCACAATAATGTATCACATATGATACAAAGAAATTCAACTGAAATGAAAATCATCCAAATTGTGAAATCAACATAAGTGAAACCCAAAGATTAACGAAAATCAGAACTAGAACTCCGTAAAATGGAAGTTATACAATATCATATATAACTACATATGAATAATAATTTAAAAAAAAATGAAGATAAATGCGCACCACGCGTTTCAGGAATAATATTCACGAGGTCACTCAAAGTCAAAAGACATGAAAAGCCAGATAATGTAAAAGTCTTTTGGAGCAAGAAAACCAAAGGGCCTAAACAGGATAGACAAAATAGGGCCTGAACAGGATAAACACAATAGGGCCTAAACAGGATAGACACAATAGGGCCTAAACAGGACAGACAAAATAGGGCCTAAACAGGATAGACACAATAGGGCCTAAACAGGATAGACAAAATAGGGCCTGAGCAGGACAGACAAAATAGGGCCTAAACAGGACAGACAAAATAGGGCCTAAACAGGATAAACACAATAGGGCCTAAACAGGACAGACAAAATAGGGCCTAAACAGGATAAACACAATAGGGCCTAAACAGGATAAACACAATAGGGCCTAAACAGGATAGACACAATAGGGTCTGAGCAGGACAGACAAAATAGGGCCTAAATAGGATAAACATAATAGGGCCTAAACAGGATAGACACAATAGGGTCTGAGCAGGACAGACAAAATAGGGCCTAAACAGGACAGACAAAATAGGGCCTAAACAGGACAGACAAAATAGGGCCTAAACAGGATAAACACAATAGGGCCTAAACAGAATAGACACAAAAGGGCCTAAACAGGACAGACAAAATAGGGCCTAAACAGGACAGACAAAATAGGGCCTAAACAAGACAGACAAAATAGGGCCTAAACAGGATAGACAAAATAGGGCCTAAACAGGACAGACAAAATAGGCTGATGTTACTAAAGATAAATAAGCACACACACTTACCTTGCTGACATTGGCAGGGGATGTCTGGTTTGTCTGGAGTACAGATCCAGCTGTTACCGTAAACACACTCTCTCCCAAGTCCACACCCACTGTAAGAATAAAAAAAATACTGTTAATTGTATTAATAATTAACAATAGTACTGGTAATTTATTATGAAAATGTTATGATATGTTAATATAGCATGCATGTTGAATAACATATATAGATATCTGATTTAGTGTGAACGACAAGTTACTGAAATATTCTTCATTAGATAGTGGTACGTTCAGAGTCAAAATATTAAAACACAGAAGTCAATTAAAAACCTTTTGAAAGAAAACGAAAGGTTATAAATTGGACACCAAACATCCATTACTGTAACCTATGACTCAAAATAAATTCATATTATTTGAATCAATATGAATTGTATATAAAATAATTTATTCGATTATTGTCAGAAATTGGAACATTGCTTATTGTACAGCAAAAATAGAATAAAGAAAAGAAAGAAAGAAAAAGAAAGAAGGAATCAAGGATTAAGTCTTACATTTCTTGACAGGTCTTTTTCTGAACTGGTGGAACCGTAAATGGAGGTACCGTTGTTGTCTGTTGGTCGTTATCTTCGTCATCGTTGTCTACGGTACTAACACCAGTTGCTGGTATTGTTTGACGATCAGGAATGGTGACGGTAGATTCTCTGGTTATGATTATTGGAATAATGTTGTCCACATTCGGTCGAACTGCACTATTACTAAATATAGGACTTGATTGAGTCCAATGAGGAGGAAGATCGTAGGTATTCAAAGTATTTAACGGGTTTGGAAGACGAATGCCAGTTGCTGGATACACTGTTCCAACTGGAAATACATGAGGCGGAGGATGGTTTCTTTCAAATATCATTAGTCTTGCGTTGGGTACTTGAGTCCGAGTACTAATAAATGAAGGTGGATAACGTCTCGGTGGAGGAATGTCAAAACGTGCTCTAGGATGAAATCGACGCCAATGGTAGTTGTGATGGCGGTGGTAATAATGAAATGTTGCCGTACAAAATCCTGCAATACATAATAATATTGACAAGATATATATTTTTGCCATGCTTATCATTATAGTTTGTTTTTTAGATTATGTTTTTTTTCCAGTAAATGATCTTTGTATATATACCACATGGATGCGTAAATAAGCAGAATGTGTAACGTAGACGTCATGTCATTACCTCAACAATTAGAAGGTAATACACAAAGTATTGGGGAGTGTTGTGATGAGACATCAAAATACGAAAAAGAATAGAGAAAAACCACAAAATGATAATGAATTCTTTCTTTTTACTCACCAAACCTGAACAATTTGAATAATATATAAGATAAACATACTGATATTTACTTTTTTTTAAGATAACATTTACAAATATTTAGGGTATTAATAAGATGCTCTATTTGGCAGAAAAGAAAGCAAAATTCCCCATGTACCTCTAATATACGTACATCAGTATAATTTGCTTTGCTCTGACGAACATGAATCATGTACATACTATTGATAATAATAATGTCATTTATCCCAATCATCTGTCAATCGTGGTATGAACTTTTGTCCTAGGTTGTCACAAAAGAATTGTTTTCACTGTATTTGGTAATTTGATAACTAGTGTGGATTTGTTACACATATATCATTAGTCTTAATGAACTGAAATACACATTTGCTATGATATTGTAATAAGCCAGGGAGACCCACGCTATCGTCTTTTATTATCTATCACGTTAAGCTAAATATAATACATATTGTTGTTTAACACATGGTGATTCACAATTCAATAATGATAGATTGCATGAAAGTTAACTGTTTTTCAGGGTAAATAATTACATTGACATAGTTTATAAGATATTTTTTGGTTAAAATTTACAGTTTCTGAATGATGTAGTTTATTAAAACTAACGTCAATATTCCTCGGCCATAGGTAACCTTAGTTGATTCTGGCTAACTTGTTTATGCTCTGTGACTTACTTGCTTCCAAAAGACCTCTACACTATTTGATTGTCAATCTTTTGATCATGATCGTATCCGATGAAGGTTATTCTATAATCGAAGAGTGTTTCTTACATTACGAATTTACACTTAGAACACAGAACATATCAAATATGATGACATTTGCTGTTATTCATCCTTTATGATAAGCATAATGTTTTAAAGTTTCATATATATTTTTATCAATCATATTTTTTTACTATAACTCTGGGACATAAAATAATAGTTAATCATGAATTTTGTGATTTATTACAATTATAAATAAAAAGATATGAATATAAAACTTATTCTTTAATGAAATTCTTTTGCAAATACCAGTATTGGAGGATAATTTTAGCATCATAAACAATACTGCAAATTTCGTAGTAGCTTATAGGTCTCATATCTGTATTGAATATAGCGGTGTACATTCAGGATATCATTGTTTATTTTGAATTCGGTGTTCGGTAATTTTGTTATTACCCTTATTCAAATCATTAATAGGGGAGTATTGGACCCATATTCCTAGCTTAGTCCCGCCACATTTTATTGAAGTGCTTGTACCAAGCCAGCAAACTGATCGGTATATATGTCTTAGTGGCATCGACTTTGCCTCACATTCTACGATTTTCGATTGGATTTTTATATAGAACTGTTCAGGAAGTGTTGTATCTTTTGTTTTCATTTTATCAAATCGCTGTGGTTGACCTAACGTTATATGGCTTAAGTAATACATTTTTTGTCATTATTTCTTTGTTGGTTTTGGAGGTATTTGTTAAAAAAAAACCCAGATATCTTACTTACTAAGCACACCCGTTAAGACGATATCAACAAATCCTTTCAGTTTAGAGAGCAGAAAATATTCAAATAAATAGATATAGGGCAATATATTATTAACATATAATTATGAAGCATTTATTTAAAAAAAGAAAAGGGTATTCTTGTACTAACCGCCACGATATAGCTGAAATATTGCTAAAGTTGGCGTTAAACACCAATCAATCAATCTTGTACTAAGTATTACATTCCGGTAATGCTAGTAATGAAATGCTCCGTTCCTGACAACCTTTAAAAAGATCATTTAAAAATATGTCAACAATAAACTTGATTTATCAATTCACAGGCAAAGGGAAGTAACTCGAAATGGGTCAACGGAACTGTTCAATGCTTTATTCTATTCATACATTAATTCTGATTTGAATTAGACTGAGGGATTCAAAAACAAGTTATAAACGAATGTAGATGTAATACTGCGTACCTGAGTTAAACAACAATCAATTAATGAATATATTTTACCTGTGATTTATGTAGGGAAAGTCCAGTGTAGTAGAATATTCTTCAACAGTGGGGAAATCCAAATGATTGATTTTGAACACAACATTTAATAGATCAGGCTAATCTGTCGTATCCCAGTATTGTTTGTTTCATAGAGTTCAGTGAATTTATTGATGTTGCTGTCATCCCTATCAGACGGATATATTTTTTAGATAATTAGGACAAACTATCCTCACTAAGATTGCGTCGATTAGCAGGTTCGTGTTGCTCGATCTTTGTTTTTTTTAAAGATCATTGTTTGTCCTTATGTCCTTATTCTTTTGGGTATTGTGTTGTCTGTCCTTTTTCGATTTACGGATTCTGATTACCCCTTTGGTAATGTTCGAACTCTTCTTCCATTTATATTTGGAATTAGGTTTCTAAGTTCAACTCGTAATCTGAATATCTTTGTAGCAAATCTATTTAGCAAATATAAAGTTATTTACAAGGTCAAACAAATGTTCATTAGAATTGCATTGAACACTTCTTGCCAAATAACAATAGCTCTGCTTTAGCATCAAAGAACACAGCATAAAACATGACATGTTGATAAGAACAGACTAGTACTAATCAGCCCCCTAACTATGTCAACCAATTACATTGATGTGTACAAAACGCGAATTATGATATCAAATATCAAATATTAATTACAAAACGCGAATTATGATATCAAATATCAAACATTAATTACAAAACGCGAATTATGATATCAAATATCAAACATTAATTACAAAACGCGAATTATGATATCAAATATCAAACATTAATTACAAAACGCGAATTATGATATCAAATATCAAACTTTAATTACAAAACGCGAATTATGATATCAAACATCAAACATTAATTTTGTTATTTTACCCTGAATTTGTTATCTACAAGATTTTGCGTCAGTAATGTCCACTTCATTTTGTCAAGACTTATTGCGATTTGTTGGCCTTGTTGTTTCCGTTTTTGTCAATTCCATTCATTGCAACAAACACGGATAACTCATTACAGCCACCACGAACGAAAATATTGAAAAATGTTTTGGTTCACATTCACATAAATGCAAACAGTGTTACTGTAAAACACACGCTCGCCTGAAATTATAATAACCATACAATTACAGCCCGTTGGAGTTTGTAGTTCAATGCCAAGTGAACAACTTGTCAATTGTATTATAGCGATAATAAATTATCTGTCGATGAAAGAGATAGCAGTGATACCATCTGCTTTATACTATACAAACACGATGAACAGAAGTAGTGTTAGTTCACTGACACGGCCGTCTACAGATAAATATGTAGCTTGATTCTGACACCATCCTGACTTCCAGACAAAATTCATGCTCCTTCATATTGTGAATGCTAAATATCTACGTTTTATTACTATCACCGGATCAATACCTCTGCTGGTGGACGATTACACTGGTGTTAAACTGATGATAGTAACGATCGTTACTACCATCCCAAGATGGTGGAGGGAAAAACCGGCAAGATCAATTTTACTTATCATTTCTCTTTGTTTTGTGTATTTGCGAACGGTATGTTGGTAAGAATAAATCCACACTAGCAACAAATACGGTCATGCGTTATTCTATCTTGCATTTTGCTTTTATGGACAGAAAATCAACGTTGAAAAAACAGCGAGGATGATAGTAGCGGAAGTCAATATAAAACAAAGATGATAGTAACGGAAATAAGAGATGATAGTAAAGTGAAATTTTGAGTGGTGGTTTCGGCAGGTAAACTGTATTTCAAGCTTCCAGAAAATGATTTATTGTCAAATTAAAGGTCGTTAATTAGTATATCAGTATCTTATATTCTCTGTAGCTGCTACAAGCTGCGTGAAAGTTCAAAATAGCTGACTGTGCTAAAATCAAACCCCCTACGGAGATAAGCTACATCTGAATTATGTTCTTTACGGTTTCACCGTTTGTACCTTTTTGGAGATGGATAGCATGGATCAGCCTTTGAATCAGACATTGGTTGTAAGTATATTTTGTTGATAGTGTCACACAATTGATTCTATATCCTCCGGCACCATCGTAAATATCGTACCACTTCCTTCTATGTCTTTAGAGTAATCAGTCTTTTTTTAAATAATTTTTTGGTATTAATATGAAATTCTTTGAAAATGAAGAACTTTCATTTGTTAACTCTCATAAAACAAACATTTTTCACTCAGAAATGGAAATTTTAAAAATGTATATTAATGTTAATATTAATGCCATTGTGTTGTCTGTCCTTCGATTTATGGTGTTTGATTGCCTCCTTGGTATCTTCCAACTTTGTTTAAAGGGGCATTAGCTACGATTTTGACCAAACAAATTATATGCTTTGGAAATTGGTAAATAGCTTTAAAATGATGAAATAAAGGTAAATATTTCACATTAAATAGCTTATCGAACCACTTTCCGCCTTTTGAGAACGAAAATTACCATCGATTACTTATTTGCTTTCAAGAAAATAATTTGACCTCGCTTTTTCCGTATGCAATTGATCTTACTATTGACAGGTAAAAACGAATAATTTGTGTTTTGTCGCTTATCAACTGCCAACTTGCATGGTTCTTTGTCCGTAATTAACACCGACTAAAAGCAGATTCACAAAAATAAGAAATAAGTGCATTGTTGTACTGATTTAATGACGATTCGACAAACTCCGTAACAATGTCGATAATTAATAAGATGGCGTCCATTTCTTAATCGATCTCAAAACACGAGCAGGGAGATTGGAGCAGTTGCACGTTTTTCCCCCGATGCGCGTACATTTCATAACATTTATAAGTTACAGAAACACGTTTTATTAAGGCATTAATCATATCTGATAGTTTTTATGGGTAACAAAAATTTACGATTTGGCAGATAATGCCCCTTTAAGCAAATTGTTATTAAATACTTTATTTTCAATGGAAATAAATGAAATAACATTATGTACTGGAAATAAATGTTGCTTCATTTGTGACGGCAAGTAAATTTTAGTTGGTTTTAAATTTATCTAAAAATATGTAAAATAAATAAAAACTAAAAATCCTTTTTAAGCACTTCTCAGATAATGTGTTAATTTTGTTAACGTTTTCCTTTTGATGACAACATTTCAGTTGTGAATTTGATTTTGATGGTTTCGTTTTGAAAATAGCTTATTTAAGGCGGATACAAACCGGCCAAGTTTTAGTAATGTTCTATAAACATTCTCAAACATTTCAAAAATGTTCCAAATATCATTTACTATGCGTATACAGATTCAATTTTTAGAAAAAATTCAAAAAATAAGAAATTATTAACTAACAAAGATGATTTTCGGACGAAACATTTTTCACATCAACCGTAGATTCAGTCTATGTAAATTACCCATCATTCAAAGATTTCATCCTTAATTGCTCGAGAATACATGAGAATATACGCAGGCCAGAATGTTTTAATTCGACTGCAATAGAACGCACGTTCAATTTTTGGTGCGTTTCCTTTGTTGTATTGATTAATTCTTAAACAGCTTTTTAAGTATCTTGATTTTATATCTCGAATTTTTCTTTGTTACATAAAACATTTTGGAAAAAATAAACATAATTAATTGCAGACTTGATGATTTCATCAGCCATTGATAGAGAAGAATCAGATTAGATAAACATTTACATCACCAATCAAACGCACCATAAAGATGTCCGGATATATCGGATATATTTCCTACCACAACAGCAACAAATAACGTCGTTGGGTGCAGTTACATTTTTTTCAAGTTCACATGCGTAAATGACTTTAATTAACACAGTTATGGTCACAAGTGAAAAAGATGAATCAATAACACAAACAGAAAATATAACAATTTAAAGAATTTCTCCGTTTGACCAGTTTTAAATTTTTTTTTATTTAAGGTTGCCTCGCATGTTTCTGCCTATTTATTCGGGTTTTTTTTAATTTCTTATTCGTCATTTATGCAATAAAAAGAAGATGCATTTATATTTTAACTTAGAGGTTTCAATAGATTAGTTTAGTTTGTTTGTTTTATGGATTTTTACGCCGTGTTCTAACAGTATTTCAGAAAATATCACGGTGGTCAGTTTTACTGGTGGGGGAAACCTGAGAACCAGGAGAAAACAACCGACCTTGCCCAAGCAACTGGCAAGCTTTATCACGTACAATTACTGCAGTCGAACACACCCTTTTTGTAATTGTACAAGGTCGGGCTCGAACTTGTTCCGTATTGGTAATGGGCTACCGTGATATCAGGTAGAACTGCTTTAACCACTCGGTCCCCCCAGGCTCGCTATTTGAAGATATGTGTAAAATGTACTTGGATTTTTTTTATGTTATATGAAAGTGTGCAATAAGAACCACCTGCAATAAATATAATATGGGAAGTTAATGAAGGGAAAACGTTGTCTAATTACACACTATTTACTGAGTATTAGGGACGGACCATTTAACTTGAAAAGGGGGGTATGTTTTTTTCTTAAAAAATAATCTGACTTCCAATGTTACATTAAAATATTCTCATCTTCATATAAGAGGAAAATCGATTTTCTGATCCAAAGTTTTTGCTACAAATGTCTTGATACACCTTGAAAAAAATCTCGAGCGGGCAGCGCGCAAGAAATAAATGTCGTGACTTCCGTGTCGAAAAAAATATTCTGAGTGAAAATAAAAACTATAACCTACCTTCAATTTAAATGGTCGTTCCCTTGAGATTCTGAATGGTTTGAAAATACACTTTTGCCAAAATACAGGAAACTTTGCGCTATCCTTAGATGCATCCGTTTGACAAAACAGAAAAAAAAGTTATTTACCAAGTCCCAAGGTAACATTTGTAAATCATGACTTCAAAAGCCGAAATTGTTTGGAAAATAGCCTGCATATGCACACCTGGGTGTATTACGTTAACTGTAAGTTTTGATTATTATCTTGTTCCGTAATTCCAGCATTCATCAGCGGTATTGTAAAACAAATATTGTACAGTTGCTATTCGATAATTTTTCTGACGTTACTATCATCCTTGTAATCGCTACTATCATCTTTTCGTCGTTACTATTATCATTAGATTTGCAAATTCTTACGTTACTATCATCGTTCATTTGCGTTACTATCATCCTCGCTGATTTTTCAACCTCGATTTTCTGTCCATAAAAGCAGTATGTAAGATAAAATAACGCATGACTATATTTGCTGCAAGTGTGGATTTATTCTTACCAACATACCGTTCGCAAATACACAACACAAAGAGAAATAATACGCTACCGAAAGGGGGCGTTAATGGTAGAAGTATGCACAGGTACTATGGCACTTTAAAATGATCAACCGGAACTCTAGTCGATTTTTTTTTCAAATAAAAATGAAAGAATTTTCGGTAGCGGATACGAAAACTGTCCAGAGTTTGGAGTTTTAGGTGGTGTTATTTTTTTTAGCTTGATATTTTGTAAACAGGAAGATGACCGTTCTTCGAGAGCGTTTCAGGTTGCACCTGCCTTATATTAGGTAAAATTTATCTTGCCGGTTTTTCTCTCCGCCATCTTGGGATGGTAGTAACGATCGTTACTATCATCAGTTTAACACCAGTGTATTAGTCCTTCTGGTATCATCAGTCCAGTGGTTCATGTTTCGGCAATGACATGGTTTATAGCATACGTGTTATTATGTCTCCCCTTCGAACGAAGGGACACATATTGTTTTAGTCTGATTTTTTCTTCGCTTCTGCTTCCGCTTCTTCTGCTTCTTCTCAGCGAAGCTTGTCCGGACCATAACTTTTTTTGTCTTTCCAAATAGGTCAATTATATTTGGTATATGGGTGCATGACCATAAGGCGATGTGTCGCATACCGTAATGACCTTCGTGGGACCTTGACATTTGACCTCAAGATCAAATAATTGTTTTTCAATAGCATTTTCTTATCCGGGCCATAGTTTTTTTTGTCTTTCGAGATAGGTCAATGATATTTGGTATGTGGGTACATGACCATAAGGCGATGTGTCGCGTACCGTAATGACCTTCGTGTGACCTTTATCTTTGATCTCAAGGTCAAATAATTGTTTTTTAAATAGTATAATTCAACTCATGATGTGTAACTTATTGTTGTACAGATGGCCGCATTAAGGGGAGACATAAGTTTTAGGTATCTAAAACAGTTCTTCCTAGTTGAAATTTAATGTTCTAATAAAAAGGGAGATAACATTACTTACTTACTTACTTAGTCCTTGATATGCCTCATGGCACATAGGGCAAGGACAAGTTTCCTCCAGTCTTCTCTGTTGTTGGCTTTTCTTTCTATTGTACACCAGGTGTATCCTCTTTCCTTTATTTCATTTTCGATGGTGCGCCTCCATGTTGTTTTAGGTCTTCCTCTTTTTCTTTTCCCTTCTGGTGTCCATCTTAGGGTTACCTTTGTCATGTCTTCAGATGGTTTACGTAGTACATGACCAAGCCATCTCCATCTCTTATTAACTTTAAAGATAAGAAAATATTACCTCTTAGCCAGCCACAAACGGCCATCTCTAACAAGCTGTTCGTCATTTGGAATTTATGTAAAGTTTCTATTATGTACAAGCAATCATTAAAGTTCCCACATTAGGGCGAGATGTATGCATTTGAAAGACATCTCTCAGCAGATAATCTTTATCAACTTTTTTTACCCATCGTGTCCGTTTGTGGAAGACAGTCATGAAACCTAAATGAAAAATACGTCATACCATATATCAATAGAACAAGGAACGTAAAATCGAAACTAATTACAACTAACGTGAATAGAATAATATTGATACAATACACCAAAGAGACAAAGAAAGACAACTCATATAAACGAAAGTCACAATCATGATAAGATACAATATCACGATAGGGACAAGATGCTCTTTAGATCGTGTATTGCTGACCTGATTTATAAAGGCAATGAATAGCATAATTCGAGATTCCTCGCCTGAACGTGGTTACCATTTAAGAAAGATTTCTACACTACAATTCACTAAGCTAGCATGATTAAACGCCGAGGGTAAACACAGGTGCCCCGGAAGGACAAACGGTTACTCCTCTACTAGTGACACTCGTCGTGTCAGTCATAAACATGAAGTGTATGATATATAGGACATATTGATACAGAGTAGATGTACATTTGGAGCAAATAACCATGTTGATTATTATTAACAGTAAGACCACCATTTGCAATGAACCATCATATTCCCGTAACGGTAAGTTTAGTTCCAATTATAGAAGAAAAGATTGACGATACCAAAGGGGTAAACAGAAGCCGTAAATCGTAGAAGGACAGACAATATAATGGCCACAAGAAAAGGGACAAAGGATAAACAATGATCTACAAAACACTACACAGAAAACTAATGATCTAGTGACAAGCACCCCACTAATACCAAGGATTAAAACAGTTCCTACTCCACATGTGATGCCCTAATACCAGGGATTAAAACAGTTCCTACTCCAAATGTGATGCCCTAATACCAGGGATTAAAACAGTTCCTACTCCACATGTGATGCCCTAATACCAGGGATTAAAACAGTTCCTACTCCACAT
>MJUT01028081.1:192613-204825 GCA_002080005.1 Gigantidas platifrons | reverse complement strand
GATGCCCTAATACCAGGGATTAAAACAGTTCCTACTCCACATGTGATGCCCTAATACCAGGGATTAAAACAGTTCCTACTCCACATGTGATGCCCTAATACCAGGGATTAAAACAGTTCCTACTCCACATGTGATGCCCTAATACCAGGGATTAAAACAGTTCCTACTCCACATGTGATGCCCTAATACCAGGGATTAAAACAGTTCCTACTCCACATGTGATGCCCGTCGTGTTACTCTTGTAACAATCCCGATTATAGTCATGAATATTGACAGGACCATATTGTATCTACGACAGACGGAACATATCAGTGGTCATTTGTGATACAGATATTCCGTAACGGTTAACCAAGTGATGGTGGCGACCGTAAAGCTTTCTAAGTGGTGACTTCAACTTAACCTTGGTTCAGTAGCTTCCTTATTAACAGCGACCCCACCAGGGAAGGGAGTCATAAATCCCAAATGTAAAATACGTCATATCATATATCAATAGAGCAAACGACGTAAAATCGATACCAATTACATTTAACGTGAATATAATAACATTGATTCAATACACCAAAGAGACAAAGAAAGACAACTCATATAAACAACAGGCACAATCATGATAAGATACAATATCACACACAAAAAAACCGAAATGATCTTAAGATCTTGTATTGTTGACCTGATTTATATATGTAATTAGCAACAAAATTCGAAATTCCTCGTATGAACGTGGTAGCCATTTAAGAAATATTACTGCAATACAATACACTTAGCTAGCATAATATTCATATTGTTGTAGGCAGCTGGTATTAAGTGCAATATCATTTTGAGATGTTTGTTACAAATCGGAATGCATGATCGGAAATGACAGTCATGTTGAATAATTTAATAGCCGCAAAAAGGCATTTCTTGAGATGATCATCTTATGAACATTTACAGCTTAATATAGTATCTATGATTTTAAAATTGATTTTGGAGGAAACTGAATGACGAAACGTTTACAAAGGATCTGACCTTGGTAATTTTGGTAAGTTTACTAGATCTGACCTTGGTAATTTTGGTCGAAAGAGCACAAAATGTGGAAGATTAAAAGCATGAAGATGGCAAAGGGTCAATTAGAAGATATAAAGCGAAGAAGGACAGACAATACAATGTCTAAACGAAAATGGACGAAAATACATTAAACTACGAAAAACTACACAGAAAATAACACCACTAAATATCGAGAGTAAACACGAGTGCCCCGGAAGGATAAACGGTTACTGCACCACTAGTGACACTAGTCGTGTAAATTATATTCATGAAGTGTATGATATATAGGAAAGATTGATACAGGGTAGATGTACATTTAGATCTAATAATAATGTTGGATTATTATCAACACTAAGAACATCATTTGCAAAGAACCACCTTATACCCGTGACGTTAAGGTTCCAATTATGCAAGAAAAGCTTGAGGATCTCAAAGGGGTATTCAGAAGCCGTAAATCGTAGAATGACGGACAATATCATGGCCAAAAGAAAAAGGACAAATGGAGAAACAATGATCTACAAAACACTACACAGAAAACTAAAGATCGAGCAACACGAACCCCACAACCACTAATATCCGGGGGTGAACTATGTGTACCCCGTGATAAGTCAAGAATGAGGAAAGGACCTGATTGTGATTACGACAAACGGATAATATCCCTGATCATTTGTGACACAGATTTTCTGTTACGGTTAACCTGGTTCGTGTTGGCGAAAAAAATGTTTCAGAAAATAATACTAACAATATAAAATTTTCTACTGACAACAGGAACATATTGGCTATCACATATATCTTCACCATTTGTAATAATAAGCATGTGGTTGAAATTATAACATATGTATTTGGTAATTGTTATTTTGTATTTATATTAAACATTTCCTGTTCCTCAATCATGCAATTGTTGTAACATAAATACGCATTTTTCCTTTCATGTTTTTATGCAGTAATCAACTTAAAAATAGTGAACTTTTACAAACCATGGTCTAACATGAAGATCTTGACGTTATTCCATGATTTTGACGTCATAGATATGTTATTCCATGATTTTGACGTCATATGATCTGTTATTCCATAATTTTGATGTCACAGATCTGTCAATCATGTAATTTCTGTTACAAACCATATATACCATGGATCTTACTCATGAACTTATTTAAACCAACTCATCCTTCGGATTCGTTGGTTTAAATAAGTTAATTCGTAAGATCCATGGTATATATAATACTTAAGACTAAGGTCAATTTCCTTCATGACTAGATAACCAATCTTTTGACTATGACCTTACCTAATGAAGGTTATTTATGCACACTAAGTTATAGATATCAAAAGTAAATATAGATTGTTTCAAATTCACAGATAAAGCTTTAGTCGTAACTACGGTAACCAATGTTCTTTGTCGATATATCGTCACCAAAATCTCAAACTCAGAAGATATATATTATATACTATCATTTTAACATGATGCAACGTCAAATAGCGTTCTATGTTAAGCTAAGTTCCTCAATGACAACTTGGATATATTACAAGAAGAGTTTGAAGATACCAAAGGGGCAATCAGAATCCGTATATCGAAGAACAGACAACACAATGGCCAAAAGAAAAAGTACAAAAGGACAAACAACGATCAACAAAACATACATATAAAACTAAAGATCGATTAACACGAACCCCACTAAAAACCGGGTGATGGGAACTCAAGTGCTCCGGAAGGGTAAGCAGTTCCTGCTCCACTAGTGACACCCGTCGTATACATCTTTAAGCAAACATCACACAAATACACCACATAAATAATAAATATAGCGTTCTGATGTATCTCGAATTTGAATGTTTCATGACCGTGATACCTGGTCTCAGTGGAGGTATATTTTTGTGAATATTTTAGTTTTCGTTTATAGTTATTATAAATTTTTTCTATTGTTTTCAATTACAAAGTATATTTACTTGTAGTGCTGTTGTAGTAAATATATGTGGAGTTCTCATCGTTGGTTTATTGTTGGATGCGGATCTTAAGTTTTTTTTTTTTAATGTTGTATTTTATGAAATAAAGCCTTAAAATACTCCAAAATCATCGGAACGCTATATTCATTTGATGTTTTTCGAGCATGTGCACAAAGCTTGCTCTCGAACGTTTGATGGCCATACTGGTCGAGGACCAATTATCACCATTGTTTACTTTTTTTTGTCGGATTATTTCGATATCGTTCTGTACATCCGTTTCAATACCCAGTAATAGTATGTCTTGGCTTATTTTATGTTGTAACTTTGCATGTGACTTGTGTTGTGTTATTGTTAATGTATACTCGGTAAAAAGCTCCTTAGAGCTTATGTTGTACTGTTTTATTATGTGCCGAATCAAAATAAAGTTTTCTTATCTTATCTTATCTTATCGAGTTTGACTATCCTGTTTACGCCATTTGGTTTTCTTGCTCCCAAAAGCTTTTAAATATTTGGCATTCCAATCTTTTGACCTTGGATCTGTACTCCTAAAAAACAGACATCCCCTGGAAATGTCAGCAAGGTAAGCCTGTGTGATATTTTTAGGTAACCTCAGCCTCTTGGCTATCCAGTTTAGGTAACCTCAGCCTCTTGGCTATCCTGTTTAGGTAACCTCAG
This sequence comes from Gigantidas platifrons, assembly GCA_002080005.1. NCBI lineage: Eukaryota > Metazoa > Mollusca > Bivalvia > Mytilida > Modiolidae > Gigantidas > Gigantidas platifrons. The sequence goes on along the minus strand of MJUT01028081.1, from coordinate 201,192 downwards.
CCTCTTGGCTATCCTGTTAAGGTAACCTCAGCCTCTTGGCTATCCTGTTAAGGTAACCTCAGCCTCTTGGCTATCATGCTTAGGTAACCTCTGCCTCCTGGCTATCCTGTTTAGGTAACCTCAGCCTCTTAGCTATCCTGTTCAGGCCATTTTGGTTTTCTTGCTCCAAAATACTTTTATGTCGTTTGTCTTTCCATGTTTTTTGATTTTGAGTGTACGTGATGAAATTTATTCTAGATTCTCGTCATGCGCACTAAGTTTGATTTTGAGTGTACGTGATGAAATTTATTCTAGATTCTCGTCATGCGCACTAAGTTTGATTTTAAGTGTACTTGATGAAATTTTTTCTAGATTCTCGTCGTGCGCACTAAGTTTGATATCTATGTTTCTATTCCACGAATGTTGTCTTCGCCCCTTGGAATCATTTTTCAATCGGGTGCTTAAGAACATATATTGGCATAAGTCTATTACAAAGAGAAGAGAACATTTTTCTCAAGTTCTCAGAATGTTATTACGATTTAATAAGAGTTAGTGAGCACGATACGTATTGTTACTTAGTAGCTATAGCAACGATAGCCTTGTATACAATGAAATACATTGTAAATAAAAACAGCAGTCGTCTTTCTTTGAACAAAGCAAAAACCATTGTGAATATTGATATTTTGTAGCATTTTAATTAAGAATATGTTAATGTGACGTCAGTGACGTCAAACTACAAATGTATATCACATAATTAGTAAACTCCAAACATTTGTCTTCTATGTTTTTATTATTATTATTATCATTAAGTTGGCTGAAATAAAGGATATCATAAAAATGTAACTTATACACCTATTTTATTCCATTATCTATTGCTTTGATAGTTGATGTTAAAAAAAAAGAGTACATATTCTTATTCTCATAACCACTGTAAATACATATGTACAGAGACAGTACTGTTTATATATATATCCCGTTGAAGGAGATCCAACAAAGATCTGGGCTCAAGAATCTAGCTCTAACATTGTTTTGTTTTATATAGATACACAACTAGAGCATGTATGACATTCCTAGCCAGGATGACAAACTTGTTTATTTATGCATTTTATTAACTTCAGTAATGTCTTCAGCTTTGATTGTTTATATAATTTCAATAATAAATGTCAGTAGCTGTAAAGAGAATAGTAATCGATAAATAGGATATCTTTGCCTTATACTGTAGTTTCATTATTTGTGAAACATTTATAAATATATTGAAATCAGGTAATGGTTCACATAGGTGTAAGAATAATTGCCATGAATAGAGTCTTATAAGATTATCTTCATATTTTCTCTTTCTTAATATCCAAATATATTCGATTTTCAAAGACGAGAAAGTAACGAATCATACATAAATATATGTTATCTGGATGTTGGTAGATTGACATAGTAAAATATCAACCCTCGGTACAGGATAAAAAATGCTAGTGTAATGCGAGTATAGAGAACGAGACGTCAATCTTCACATTATGTCAAGCGGACTGATATTGTACATTTGTACAATAGTAATCGTGTCCATATTAAGATGACGTTTTATCATCTTTCATTGATGTTCATATGCCCCTTTTCACCAATATTGATTAATTCATATTTAGGCGCGAAAAGATATGCATTCTCCACTAAATTAATCTATGCTTAGCTATAGGCTAACTTGATACGCATTACAACAATCCCAATGAAATTAGAGTTAAGCCATGTTCTTATATTCTAATGCTTTGTATTTTTAGCTTGGGTGTAATATGAACGAAACGTAGATTAAGTAGTGCTTATCAAGAACAAAGGCCTTGTTTTGGAAACGTTTCATTATTGAATTCTAAATAGTTTTAGAACGGCTATGATTAGTCAGGAATGATATGGGTGTAAATGAACATGAGAGCCTATTCAAAATTACACTTAGACACAAGTTAAAGTAATGGAACCGTGAGTTTATTGCTGTTGTACATTTCATAGTCACAGTATGATATTCAACATTTCATAGTCACAGTATGATATTCATCATTTCATAGTCACAGTATGATATTCAACATTTCATAGTCACAGTATGATATTCAACATTTCATAGTCACAGTATGATATTCATCATTTCATAGTCACAGTATGATAATCAACATTGAGCATAACTCATAGCCTACCTAAATTGCGTTTATTTTGAATATTATTGAAGTGATAATTAATGTATAAATGTTGGGAAGATTGCCTGATAAGTCTGGCTCTAGAGCCCCTTTGATAACGTCAACCGCATGCACGCGCTGACATGGTTACGATGTTTACAGTAGCGCTGTACATGTAGATATAGCCATAGGGAAGGATGATATTACAACTTGACATCATATTAAGTAAATTAATATCTTCAATTTTCTATCTTACTCACAAATTACAGTGAACCTGTCTGAAACAAACTCTAAATAAAACGGAATCCTGTATAAAATAGAACTTAAATAAAGTCCAAATGTAGGAAATATGTGTTACTTTGACCTGTATAAACCGGACATCTGTCTAACCCGAACATAGGTGCTGGTCCTACGGAAATTCGGAGTAAACATATTTCACTGTACTGGCATGGGAATTCGATCGCATTTCTTTGAGAATAATAATCTTTCTTCTCCTCATTTTGTATTGTCTTCAGTTGCATTCTTGGTTTCACAGGAAGCCAATGTTATTAGACAGGCATATCAGTACAAATAAAAGACACTCAATGTTCAAAACAGCATGTAATGCTTTAGTATGAAAGGATATGGATGTAAATAAATATGAGAGATTATCCATCATTACACTTAGACAAAAAAAATAAAGAAAACGAACGGCACTTTTATTGCTGCCCAACATTTAGTCACAATACGATTTTCAACAAGGACATTGCCTCATACCCTAAAATGTGAGTGAAACGGGCCCTACTCTAACCTGTACTTGATTGGTACTCTTTACCTTTGTAGATAACGCTACATCTGAAACTTCTTGTTGTTTTCATTTCAAACGGTGGGCTATAAAAATAATCTACATTCATTCTAGTGTATATTTGATAACGTTTGCAATAATTGGAATACTTTATGTATTTGTTTAGGCATTGAAATGTGTGGTGTAAGCTGCAATATGTGGTAATTATTATCTTATGTTTTATGTCATGAAAACTGACTATTATTGGATTTTCCAATGTGTCGATTATGAGCGTACCGGATGAAGGTTATTCTAGAAACGTGTCATGCGCACTAAAATTTGATATCTACGTTTTAATTTTTTAACTACCCTGAAATATTTTAATGTTTATGCTAAAATGAAAAACAACATATACAACACTTTCGGAACAATTCCATATTCCTATAGTAAAACCGATTAGAATGTTAAGGAGGCTCACATTATTAATTGTGTTTAATCTGATATTATTTTGTGTAAAACAGTAATAACTGGTCTGAGATATGATTTATTTATTTTTTTGTAACATACCTAGACATTCCGTCAATACCAGACTGACATCGTCGTCTAATGATCGATAAGCAGACTTGTATTTATTATCTAATAATTGAAACCTAAAGATTTACTGTTTACTTATATGTTTACTTATAGATATATTGATCACTCTAAAATGTCATTACATCAGGTAGTTACTTGAAAACAAATATAAATACTTACACAAAAATCATATAGACCTATAATATATATCTCCTCAATAATTAATTGTTGATAGGTGTGATTTATTACGTAAAAAACTAGTTTTTGTTAAAAAAAAAAAGGTAATTAGATTTTTTCCCGTTGAAGCTATTGTTCATTCTTTTTACATATCTATATATCTACATAATCGGCATAAACATTTTGGAAATATATATATATATTTTAATTATACTTTGAAGACATGTATATTAAGTTTTAATTTACAACATAATCATAAGAACAACGCATATTCCATTCCATATAAATACTCATCCTGTGAGCGCTATTTTGTCTTTAAAATATGGGGCAAATACTTAATGCACTGAGGGGCCAGGATGGCTCAATGAGATAGGTCGTCGGATCTAACAGCTCATACAAGCCTGTCATTAATACAGAGTGGGTTCGCGCCCAGCTGCACTCGACTCGCAGCCGCAAGTGATAAAGTTTACCATGCAGTTGCTTTCCCAGGGTCGGTGGTTCTCTCCGGGTACTCCGGCTTCCTCCACCACTAGAACCGGTCGCCATGATGTAGCTGAAATATTGCTGAAAGTGGCGTTAAAACACCAAAAATCCATCAATAAAAAACTGAATGCACTGGAACACGTCCAAAAAGGGCCTATAATTCATATAGCCAAAAAGGACAAAACAATGCACGTTTTTATAATGATTTAGGACAAAAAGTACAATGACACCACTGTGACAAAATGTTATGTTTGTAATGCCTAATTATGGTCTTTGTATATTCAATATATATATAAAAAAAATTGTTAATCAGTAATTGAAATTGCCTTTTCTTTATTTTGATTAGTATTATTTTCTGTAAATATTTATTTACTTAAAATATTGTAATCTAAATATATTAATAGGAATGAAAAAGCTAACCACTTTGCTACAATATAACCAACACTTAACCATGGAATAATCCAGTTACATGTATAATATAACCAACACTTAACCATGGAATAATCCAGTTACATGTATAATATAACCAACACTTAACCATGGAATAATCCAGTTACATGTATATAAGACTCAAGTAGAGATTTGTTGACGTCAATCAAAACTTTTAAGCATTCGTCTCTCAGTTCATGTATTTGTTTTACTCATTACTTTATTGCAGGCAACGTGTACTTACAATTTTATTTATGCAAATATACCTCTAATAGGTTCAAAATTTGCATAGCAATGATTAGATTGAGTAGGCACAATCTAGCTATTGAGGCGGGCAGATTTTCAGGTATAAATAAATGTTAGAGAATACCGAAAGAGCAATCCAAAAATGGACAATCTAGAGAAATCTGCAACATTGCAACATAGGGCACACAAAAGGAAGACAAACAACACAATATGTGTTGGATACCACTATACGCAAACGAACACATACAACGTAAATAATACATTATCCCTTCTACAAACAACTGTATCTCCTGATCAAAGAATTTTGTTTTCATGTTAAGATGATATAGAAAACGGAATTATGTACATGTGTGTCTTAATTTGTATTATCATGTAAATAATGGCGATGACAATATTATATAATATTGTATTATTTGTGTCTGTTCCAAAATTGTCACATTTTGGACAATAATGAAAATTTGAAGACACCAAAGAGGTAATCAGAAGCCGTAAATCGAAGAGAGACAGAAAACACAATGACCAAAAGAAAAAGTACAAAAGGACAAACAATGATCTACAAAACACTACACGAACTCCACTAAAAACTGGAGGTGAACTCAGATGTTCCAGAAGGGTAAGACATTCCTGTTCTAGTAGTGGCAACCGTCGTGTTACTGTTAAACGGCATGGGTATTGGGTCTCGCGGAAGGGTAAGACATTCCTGTTCTAGTAGTGGCAACCGTCGTGTTATTGTTAAACGGCATGGGTATTGGGTCTCGCGGAAGGGTAAGACATTCCTGTTCTAGTAGTGGCAACCGTCGTGTTATTGTTAAACGGCATGGGCATTGGGTCTCGCGGAAGGGTAAGACATTCCTGTTCTAGTAGTGGCAACCGTCGTGTTATTGTTAAACGGCATGGGTATTGGGTCTCGCGGAAGGGTAAGACATTCCTGTTCTAGTAGTGGCAACCGTCGTGTTATTGTTAAACGGCATGGGTATTGGGTCTCGCGGAAGGGTAAGACATTCCTGTTCTAGTAGTGGCAACCGTCGTGTTATTGTTAAACGGCATGGGTATTGGGTCTCGCGGAAGGGTAAGACATTCCTGTTCCATTAGTGACACCCGTCGTATTACTCTTGGTACAAACCTGGTGATAAGTCATGGATGAGGAAATGATACGTCATCAATGAGGAAAGGATACGTCATGGATAAGGAAAGGATACGTCATGAATTAGGAAAGGATACGTCATGAATGAGGAAAGGATACGTCATAAATGAGGAAAGGATACGTCATGAATGGGGAAATGATACGTCATGAATGAGGAAAGGATACGTCATGAATGAGGAAAGGATACTTCATGAATTAGGAATGGATACGTCATGAATGAGGAAAGGATACTTCATGAATTAGGAAAGGATAATTCATGAATGTTTAAATAAAAGAATGAAATGCATTTTGTTTGAAAGGGACCTGTTTACTATGGTTTGTCATAGAAAATATTTTGTTAACCCCATTATTGGACAAAGTATTTCTGAGCTCCAATAAACTTGTTAAAAGCAGTCGGTATTTGGTGGAAGAAATATAGTCAGTTATTCATTTTTAGCAAGTTAATTCACAAAGCTTTATTGCTTAGAAGTAATCCGTAAAAGTCTTCATATTTCTATCTACTGTACGTACACAAATCAATTTCCGAAATATTCTACAAAACATAAATAACTTTATCCAGTATTTTGAACAACTGGTCCGTTATATCTTAATCATGTGCTCCAGTTAGACTTATGTCAGATAGCAGATTATCTGCGATACAACATTAAATAATAATTTACACAATTTATTGCACTTTATTAATACAAGTTCGATACTTCTTTTGACGTTAAAATAACTGTCAAATAAGATATGGAATCTAGAAACCTAATAAGAAACGTGTCTCCCACGAAGACGAATAATTTCGTGGTTAAATCTTATTGATATTAAATCTGTCTACATTGCCGTTCATTTTTGTGTGATCTTTACGAGTGAAAGTGAATCTGTGCAGGGTTTCTGGTATTATATCGTTGGAAATTCAATTGTTAAAAGATGGAGGTTGTGGTCACATTAAACGGTTTAACTATGCCACAGTTGTGAGCCTGTCACAAGACAAGACCCGGATTTCCATCGGTAAATACCGTGAACGTTTTTCTTTTTTACTTCAATGGTTTGAGGTGATATGTGGTTGTTCGCTTTGTTGATATTCGAAAAGACTTGTTGAACTTAACCATTCCTGTTGAACTTAGCCATTCCTGTTGAATTTAACCATTCTTGTTGAACTTAGCCATTCCTGTTGAACTTAACCATTCCTGTTGAACTTAACCATTCCTGTTGAACTTAACCATTCTTGTTGAACTTAACCATTCCTGTTGAACTTAACCATTCCTGTTGAACTTAACCATTCGTGTTGAACTTAACCATTCCTGTTGAACTTAACCATTCTTGTTGAACTTAACCATTCCTGTTGAACTTAACCATTCCTGTTGAACTTAACCATTCTTGTTGAACTTAACCATTCCTGTTGAACTTAACCATTCCTGTTGAACTTAGCCATTCCTGTTGAACTTAACCATTCCTGTTCAACTTAACCATTCCTGTTAAAGCTTTCTTTTCATAATGTCATAGCTTTTGGACAAATATATACCAGTACTTATTTTGTTTGAAGGCATACATTGAATATAGTATTATTTTTAATTATATCATTTAATAAATTCCCCGTGGGTATGGTAGGACAAATTAAGTTGTCAAATAATACTTAGTAAGTACATCTCTTGGACAAGATATATAACACGGATGGCTAGGACACTAATAACAATTTCACACTATTTAGTAAATATTTATATGACCAAGTGGAAAATGGCAAACAGATCCTCAAATAAAATTGAGTCGGAAAGTTTTATTAAGCTTTTATTTACCATCACAATAACGGCAACGCCAGATCTGAAAGATGCAAATTATTGAATATCAAGTACAAAAAATATCAACAAATGTTTGTAATATTGCCTCATAATACCATTTAGAATAAATGGCACTATTACATTAATTAATAAAACTAAGGTTCTCCTCCCTCAAGCACATATGACCTTCGCTGGATTTGGCTATCGTATTTAAGGCCCTTTTGGTTTTATTGCTCCATAATCTTGGCTTTCCAATCTTTCCATTTTGAGCGTACCTGGTGAACGTTATTCCAGAAACGAGTTGTGCGCACTAAATTAAATTTGATACCTACGTTTTATTACTATCACTGGGTCGATACCTCTGCTGGTGGACTATTAGTGACCGGGGGTATCATCCGCCTAGCAGTCAGTGTTACTATCACTGGGGCGATACCTCTGCTGGTGGACTATTAGTCCCCGCGGGTATCATCCCCAGTAGTCAGTGTTACTATCACTGTGTCGATGCCTCTGCTGATGGACTATTAGTCCCCGCCTGTATCAACCCCCAGTAGTCAGTATCACTGGGTCGATGCCTCTGCTGATGGACTATTAGTCCCCGCCTGTATCAACCCCCAGTAGTCAGTGTTACTAACACTGGGTCGATGCCTCTGCTGATGGACTATTAGTCCCCGCCTGTATCAACACCCAGTAGTCAGTGTTACTATCACTGGGTCGATATCTTTGCTGGTGGACTATTAGTCACCGAGGGTATCATCCGCCTAGTAGTCAGTGTTACTATCACTGGATCGATACGTCTGCTGGTGGGCTATTTGTCCCCGAAGGTATCATCCACCCAGTAGTCAGTGTTACTATCACTGGGTCGATACCTCTGCTGGTGG
>MJUT01028081.1:173939-186932 GCA_002080005.1 Gigantidas platifrons | reverse complement strand
GATGAAGGTTATTCCAGTAACGTACCTGATGAAGGTTATTCCAGTAACGTACCTGATGAAGGTTATTCCAGTAACGTACCTGATGAAGGTTATTCCAGTAACGTACCTGATGAAGGTTATTCCAGAAATGCTTCTTGAGCACTAAGTTTGATGTTTACGTTTTTATTAATGATACAAATAAACAGTTATGAATTTATATTTGGAAAAGACAATTATATACAGTATTAATGAAAAAACAACAACAAAAAAACACACACACAGTGTAGCAGAATATTTTAGACAAAGGAAACATCAGACTTGTGAAATTATTATTGAATTTTAATGCAAACTAAAACGCAGTCATTCAGCAAGTCTACAAAGTCAAATAAATTACTTATGATGATGGCCAACTATTCAACCAATATCAACCAATCAAGGAACCCCTCATTTTTGCTTCTCAAACGCTATTGGCTTCATTTTCATTTCTTTATTGAAATAACAACATTTATGAAAAGGGAAACAATGGACACCCTTTTATAATACAGATAATCAACCAATATCAAGCAATCAAGCAATCACCCTTCATTTATGCTTCTCAAATGCTATTGGCTTCATTTACAACAAAGGACAACAATGGACATCCTTGCATAATACCGAACTCCGGATGGATTCTATGTATGTCATATTGTAATAAGGCAGATAATTTATGCATCGACAAGTTAAGGAAAATTTAATCATAAAAAAATTCTTGTCTTTATTCAAACTTTTCGACCACAAAAATCTCATATGTGGTATCATGTAAGAGGCTTGAAAGAATTAAAAACTGATGAATGCCGTGTGACCGAAACGATTGAATAAAGACACGATGTTTTTTTTTATAATTTTATTCGACAACTATTCACCCTTCGGTGCGAACAATGTAATAATTTTAATTATATACATTGTTTTAATAATAATAAGGATATAAATATATATAGGAGCAATAAAGAAAACCCAAACGAATCTGGAAAAAAAAATTTGGAGAACAATATTATGCGTTTAAATTTAATCATAGATTTAACCTCTTATCTACTATTTTCATGTTGAAGCTGAAATACAATGAAACCGATAGATAAAATTTACAGTGGATGGGACCAAACCCGCCATATCAATACATTTCTTATGTATGTAGTTTTCTTCAAACTTTTGACTCTATCGTAATATAATCATAACTTTGTCACTACTATAACATAGTGTCCCAAGACTTTCAAATTTATCTCTATATCGCACTTCCTTACATGTCATTCATACCCGATGGTGGTATACAAATGTGTTCCACTTAATTTGATGTCTTAATAAATATAAATAATATCAAAAACTTTTCTGTGGAATCAAAATATAACAAAGTGCAATATAACATAGAAAATTGTTAATATGTTACTAATACGTTATTCCAATGTTATGTGATTGCAGATGACGAAAACATGTTTAAGAATCTGTGATTAATTTAATGCTTTTGGCAATAAAAATACATGTATTTAGTGATTAACTGTCCATCTCTGAAATCATCGCTTTGACACATTTACTGACAGATATGACGTGTTTCTTCCCGTGCAAACAAATTACACATCACTACACTTAAACTTGGTATAAAAAGCTTTTTAAAATATTTCTCCAACCACTTGTAAACTTTTCGTGTAACCATGTTAACCATTTTCGCTTTTGCTGCTTTTATTTGTGGTATTAATACTCAGATTATTAACCAGCCTGGTTTTAATCAAGGTTTTCCAAACCAACAGTTTGGACAAATACCAAATCAGCAGTTTGGACAGTTTCCGAACCAACAATTCGGACAACAAGGAATACTTGGACAACCAGGATTTCAAAACCAGATTCCGGGTCAAATAAACGGACAAATGCTACCCGGACAGATTCCCGGGCAGATTCCCGGACAACAACCCTTCATGGGTCAGAATTTTCAAGGACAAAGGATACCGGGACAAATGTTACCGGGACAAGTAATGCCGGGACAAGTTGGATTTAATAACGTCAATAATCTTCCACAAAATCGACAATTTTTGCAGCAAAATGTCGGAAACCCAAACAGTTGCCACGTGAGGTAAGTACAATATCTATAATTGAAAAACCACTGATTTAGTAGTGCGATTATCTCCCTTGCGTGTAGGATGTAAACACATATCTATTAATTCCTTTTAAGTTCATTATTCTGAACAAATTTAAGAATATTCTATTGTATTTAAAAATTTCAAAAGGTTCGCTGTGAATTTTTATGACACCGTACACGTACATTTAAGATATAATGAGAGTCCTTGTGTTATTAAGAGTTACAAGTATCATTAAAACTATTGTTATCAAATTATGTCCGAAATATATTAGTGAAAGATACCAGGTCTAAATTAACGACTCGATTACCGCCATATTTGAATTGTGTCGGTAAAGTTGAGATCGAGCAAAAAAAAAATCAGATTCATCGAAAATGAAGATTTGTAAATATATATAGAGAGCACATAATATTATTTAGCATTGATTTATCTTTGCATTTATGTCAAATATATCAACGATTATTGATCTATTTAAACTGTTTTGGATAATTTGATGTGACAGGTTTACTATGTATGTGTTTCACAAACTTATCTCTAAAAACTCGAGGTTGGTTATTTGAATTTTTTGCACCGTAATGCAAATTAATAATCTTATTTAATTGGAAATGTAAGTACATTTATATTATTTTTAATCTATACAATACTTAATTTGTTCAGAATAATGAACATAAAAGGAATTACTAGATGTATGTTTACATCCTACAAGCAAGGGAGATAATCGTACGTCTCCATCTTATCAGTGTCTGTCGAGTACACGTTAAGCTCCCTTATCCATCTCCCCTGAAAATACTCTGTTGTCAAAATAGGTGATTTTCTTCTTTAATGATTTCAAAAGGTTCGCTGTGAAATTTTATGACACCGTAAATGCACGTTAAAGATATATTATAGTAAGTTTTGAAGAACGAATTATTATAAACGTTAAGCTTGTTTCTGAATCCTATGTTTTATTGTATTATGAAAAAAAAAGTTTATATATATTTATCACTAAAATATGCTTAAATCAATTGGAAAATGATTTCATATATATAATTAAAAAAAGATTTGTATACTACTATAATAAAATAGTATCGAAGAGATTAATCACTCCAAAATAAACATAATGCTTATAAATGTCGAGAAATATACATAAATAGCAAGAATAACAGGTTTTATTGTTAATTTACTAACAAGGTTATTACAATGTCCACAAGTCTTCTCGTTTTATAACATATTTTGGCATAAAAAATCCACGCCCAATATATCAAAGAAAAAAAATCTGTGAAGCATACTGGAGGGTCTTGATAATTTATGGTTCATGAAAAAATGTTTAAACAGTGATGGTCAACAATTCCACAAATATCAACGAAACGAAGAATCACCTGAAATCTCAAATTGTTAAACGCAGAAAGGACCTACACGACATCTGTCATTAGAAATCCAGGTCATACCTTGGGACAAGCTAAGAAAAGTTGAGGGATAAAATTCACAAAAGGTTCTACTTTGAATATGTATGGAAAAGCATATCTTAATTATGCATACATTAGTATAAAGAAATAAGATTTTACCCAAAGTCAAGCTAATCTGTAAAATAACCCACTAACTATCACGTTTCACTGCAAAAGGAAATGACAGAGCACAAATAACCAAGTTTGCTGACACAATCCATTTGACAATTAAGCAGTCTAAAGAGAAAAAAATCATCAATATTTCTTCTTTTTTTTAAATACACATGGGTATACATTGTGTATATCTAATTTTAAAGCAAAATCAAGTAAATTTGTTGGACAAAAAAAAAAATTATGAAAAAATAGTTTAAACGGTGATGGTCAACAATTTCATCAATATCAATAAAACGAACAATCTCCTCTCACCTCAACTCATTGAACATTAAAAGAGCACGAAATATGACGCTGACAATTCAACTCCTGGCTTGAGACAGGCACCTCCATTAAAATACAATAAGATATTATGTGGTTGCATTGAGTAAATTTCGGTGGTTTACTCCGGGTACTCCGCTTTCCTCCATCAATACAAATGACCCTCACGATAAAACTGAAATATTGTTGAAAGTGGCGTTAAATAACATAAACCATTACCTAATGAGTAAATTTTGAAGAAAATCCATCTCAGTTATTCTAGAAAAAAAAAACCTAATTTATTTTTAACATTTCAGAGGATGTGGTAGGGGGCAGCAATGTGTTTACAGGAGTAATATTGGTCTACCTTACATATGTCCGACGTGGATTCCTATACTTCCCTGTCAGTGTTTACCAGGTTAGTAAATATGAGGTCGTAAAACATCCAAGGATATTTGTAAGATTACTTCACCCGTATTTAGTTTTCTTAAGGAATATGTTCAATTGTTGAACAGGTTATACGATATAACCTGGTTTGGGGCAGTTTACGCTAAATAAACTGCGAAGCCATTTATGAAAAGCATAAACTGTCCCAAACCAGGTTATACGAGTATAATTTGTTCAAAAATTGAGCATATTCCTTATAATTTAATTTTTATAACAAAATATAATGATTTCTCGATTTTGATTATAATTATTTCATGGGACTATTTGAATTTGTCGTTGGCGAATTGATATGTTGTCGACGTCATAATGCCAAACCAGGTTATCAAGTATGACCAATGTTGCTCCAGGCGGAACAGCCAATCAGATTGCAGTATTCACATCAAATTAAATTATTTGTCGATAACCATGATATTCTATACAACAAATAACGATAGATGCCAACATGTAACGTTTATCGAAAGAAGTAAAGCTACGTTCAACTGCAGACTAATGGTAATTTAATTTACACTCATTCTAGGATATGATCTGTGCTCATTATAAATGTCTGTGAAATATATAACAGCAACAAAAGCTATGTTCCTTTACTTAAAATTGGATAGTCTCTCATGCTCATTTACATTCCTTCATGTGCTTTTTCACTAATTCTTTAATTTTTTGGCGGAACATCATATTACTTTGGGGTTAAATGACATTCTACCTACATATATAAATATAAGAGAAGAAATATTTACCTTTTTGGGGGGATGGTGGGGATGGGGGTNGGGTATTGTTTGGTAAATTTTGGAGAGAAAAATCTGATGCTTCCATCATATCAATTTTTTTTAGCTTCGAGTGAAAAAAAAACAAACTCCCATAAAAATTATTTGTTCGGTCCATATATACATGTATTTTACGCCATGCTACTAACAAGGTGTCATCGAATGATAGTAATAAGTACTTTTCCAGCCTACATATTTTGTTTATCACTTATAATATAGACATCGCGAGTGTAAATATACAATCTATGACTAAAGTCAAACTTGTTTATTTTGCATTTGGTGTAACTGATATAGCTGAAATACTGCTAATGTTGGCGCTAAGCACCAATCAATCAATCATTTGGTGTAACTGCATCAAATAAAACAAATCCACGAAAACAGCAGACACTCCAAAATATAAAAGGTATTTGTTTATTTCTCTAATATAAAGATACACATCTTCCTGTACAGGTGGCTATGGTGTATTGACAGTCAGTCTTTCATGTTATTTTTCCTTTATTGTCATTCGTTGACAGGTTGTAGAGCACAGAATCAATTTATACAAGTTGGACAAACACAACAGATTGACACATGTGGTAACAGATGTACTTGTAATACACAAAGTGGACAGGTAAGAGATGCTGTAAATCAGTCACTTAGACAGCTTGTTCTATCGCGGCAATCAACACATACGTCTTTTGTCAGAGGTCAAACTAAAGTAAACAGTCGAATAGTGAAATTATGAAAAAGTCTTATAATGATACTGATTTAACAACGAAACAGGGAAAGTACACACACACACACAAAAGCAAACAAATAGCTAGAAATCCTACAAAAAGTTAGAGGCTAATTAAGATTTTTGGTTAGAGACTAGTTAATACTATTAGTTTTAGGCTAATTAAGACTTTTCGCTTAGAGACTAGTTAATACTATTAGTTCGAGGCTAATTATGACTTTTCGGTTAGAGGCTAGTTAATACTATTAGTTAGAGGCTATATAAGATTTTTAGGTTTTGGTTAGAGGCTTGTTAAAACTATAAGTTAGAGGCTAATTAAGATTTCTTGGCCTTCGTTAGAGGCTAGCTAAAGTTATTAGTTAGAGGCTAAGTAAGACTTGCACTCTACATCAGAATATTTATATCAACAAAAAATACACATATATGTGTACTACTGTTAATAGAACTGACAGTAGCTCTAACATTCCTTTCTGAGCACAGAAAGCTTGATTCCATACACTAAAATGATAAAGCTTTGCATTACCGGAAAAAAAGATATGCAGTTGTAGATACAAAAATTCACAATCGAAACGGGGACAAAAACAATGGAAGCAAGAAAAAAGTGGGAAATGAAAGATGTTTTGACAACTTGGAACATGGCCTTACACAAATAACAATATAAGAACAACTTTATAGTTGTTTAACACTTCATTTGCGAATCAGAAAAAAAGGTGTACATCAACAGTTCTCTAAGTAAATATAGCATACACTGAGCCTGAAATCTTGGTGGGATAGACCGGAAGTACTGAATTATCTTTTTTGACTTTGAGGGTACCTGATGGAAGGTTAGTCCAGAAGCGTGTCGTGTGCACTAAAGAAACTAGCTATGTTTTTTTTATTACGGTTCTTGTTAGATTTTATGTCCAACAAATATCATATCGGACTCGATAGTTGTATTATCTTAAGGCTGTATGGTCTACATTATAATGTACATTTCACAAGGGATGAAGTCCGATATTTTAAAATGTTAAATATCAAGCTAGGAATACCATTCATTTATTGAAGGCATTAAGGCGTCACACATTTATGTTGAGACAGCAAACCTTCCCTCCCACAACAAAACTTAAATACATTTTATTTTATGATGACATTTAAGACTTTTCAGTAGATGTTCTTACCATTCTAAAATTATCTTATATATTTCAGGCATCCTGTACTCAAATTGCGTGTAATCAAGCAAGTCCCGGAACTCAACCACAAACTATTGGAAAAAAGAAAAAATAAATTGTGAGAAAACATTAAAACAAAATCATGAAGAATAATTTCCAGGAAATATTTGCAATTATGTAAGCCCTGACATATAATTATATGAACATAAATGGATTAGCAAAGACAATTAAAACAATAGTCCCAGTTGTTGTAAGTCGGCAGCCCATTTATATATGTGTAAAATGTGTATATACAACAATATTACAATCGCCATAGACCTGTTTTGAGACACGTTTTTTTGTAAATAAATGATCTTTTGATCGAAATCATATTTTATTATAATATAATATCAAATTATTTTTTAAGTGAGTGAGTGATTGATTGATGCTTAACGCCAACTCTGCAATTATTCAGCCATATCATGGCGAGAACAAGTTAATTTTCGATGAGATGATGATGAGATCCGCTTTGCACTATGCCAACACGCTTAGCTGGTTCTTACTATTGCTAGCTAACTGAAATCAGCTGATAGACATGTCGCCCCACCCGACACATTTTCCCGATTGCGAACCAGCCAGCCTTTGCTCCTTCTGTAATGATGTAGCAGGACACAACGTGTGCCCTGCAACAATCACAAATTAAATTAACAACAAAAACACGTCTGCTGCCATTTCTTACATTTATTCAAGAGACAGATAATGCATAAAACAAATCCGGACAAAGTACAAACGGAGATAACTCTTACACAAACTTACGAGACCATACAAACAACTACATAACATCCCGCCCCACAAAATAAAATGTTTCATATTTTTTCAATGGTCCGAAAGTTTTTGTAAATTTATGTTACTATCAAATCCAAAATTTTACAATACAGGTATATAATGTTCATTAAATATGAAGTCGGAATGTGTACATGGCCTCATAAATATTCAGCTTTGACGCGAAAGTTAATACATCAAGTGGCCGGACATCTACGTCACAATACGATGAATTCAGCGGAGACCTCAAACTCCTAAATGTTTCACAAGAAACGAACAGGTTTTATTTCTTAAATAAATCGAACCACCGGCGATGCAATCATCACCTGATGTCAAGATACTAAAGCATCATCCAAGCCATGGCTTAATTTGATATCGAAATTTCACAAATGTAAGAATAAGCTGATACCCTGCAGATATCCTGAACCGTCCAAACATACAATACCAGGCACCACGATCTACCGTGCTGGTATTATCACTAGGTTTCTCGCATTTTTTCGTCGATATCACAAATGTGTCACATGTGTAAAATTTCAAGATTAAACAAACTTCATATCTAATAATCAGTAGATCAAATTAACGAAAACTCGCCGATAACGGACATAAGTGACGGACGAAATTTTCAACGTACAATCACAATGTGAAGAAAAAAAATAGTGTCATCAATGCATTATTGCTGGTGTCCAGGGTAAATTTAAAACGGAGAATATTGAAAACAACAATTTAACGTTTGAAATTTGACAGACAATCCTTCCCATGCATTCCAATGAACTTTTCCACGGACCACGTGCTCACTGTAGGCTGTAGCAAGCAGTCCATTTTCAGTTATTCAAACCTGTCTCCATCCATGATGAATATTTATAAATATATCCAGGTTTAATTGCTTTTAAAAAGGCGGGATACATAACAATCAACACACGACGATTTTGACTATTTCACACAGACAGGTCCATCACACAGACGACATTGAAAACGAGCAAAAAATCCACTTGAGCAGCATTCCTGCCTTTTAAAATCCAGATGGTATCAAAATATAATGTCTTATCTCCTTGGGGAATGGAGATCTGTAGAGTTCTCCACCATGTAATGATGTAGCAGGACACAACGTGTGCCCTGCAACAATCACAAATTAAATGAACAACAAAAACACGTCTGCTGCCATTTCTTACAATTTATTCAAGAGACAGATAATACATAGAACAAATCCGGACAAATTACAAACGGAGATAACTCTTACACAAACTTATGAGACCATACAAACAACTACATAACACTTCTCCTTAATGCAGTGTGGTAAGCAGAGAATCAAAGCACCAAAATAAATTCCTTCTCAAGAGGAATGAATCTATCTTTTAACGATTGTTATAACGCATTAGGTCTTTCAATACCTTTAAATTATTTGTTTTATATCAGACACTGTAGTATTATATTTTGTAACAACAGTCAGCCACACTTAAAAGGGGGGTTATGGTGTCTAACGTTAATTTCAACAATACTTCAGTTATATCGTGGCGGTCAACCGCACTAATGCTCTACATAAAATGACTGTAGAAATCACTTTATCTCGCGCAGCGTGGGTTCGCGCCTGGCTTTGTAAATTACAAAAAATGTGCACACGACTCGCAGCCGCAAGTTATAAAGTTTACCAGTTGCTAGTCCGTGGTCGATGGTTCTCTCCGGGTACTCCGGCTTCTTACACCACTAAAACTGGTCGCCATGATATAGCTGAAATATTGCTGAAAGTGTCGTTAAGCACAATAAATCAAATCAAATCCTCTTTTCACTGAACACAAAAACGACCACGACACATGACGTTGGAAATTCAGATCCTGGTTTGCGATGAGCACACACAATGTGGCCGTGTTAAACCCGTTAGTGGGTTCACAACCCTTCCCACTTGATAACTAGATCTCCAAAACCCGTTAGTGGGTTCATAACCTTTCCCACTTGATAACTAGATCTCCAAAACCCGTTAGTGGGTTCATAACCTTTCCCACTTGATAACTAGATCTCTAAAACCCGTTAGTGGGTTCACAACCCTTCCCACTTGATAACTAGATCTCCAAAACCCGTTAGTGGGTTCACAACCCTTTCCACATGATAACTAGATATCCAAAACCCGTTAGTGGGTTCACAACCCTTCCCACATGATAACTAGATCTCCGAAACCCGTTAGTGGGTAAACAACCCTTCCCACTTGATAACTAGATCTCCAAAACCCGTTAGTGGGTTCACAGCCTTTCCCACTTGATAACTAGATCTCCAAAACCCGTTAGTGGGTTAACAACCCTTCCCACTCGATAACTAGTCTCCAATTGCAACACACAAACAAACGATACAAAAAAACTTGCACAGATTCGCTTCCACTCAAAAAGACCAAATACTATCACAAAAATGAATGACAACATAAACATGGACAGTGCAATAGCAGGGTCAATCGAAGCTTGTAGTTTTAACTGACTACTGGCGAGGAAGGCATAATATGTTGGAAAAAGACCATTACTTTTAGGACAAAAAATCATAGCTGTTATTTCTAATTTGACAAGATATATAATTTATCTCGGGCGTCGCGTTTCTTGAATAACTTTCTTAGGGAACGCATATTGTCAAAAAAAATATTGGAAAGCCAAATAATTTAATTAAAAGTATTTTGACGGAAGTAAACTAAGGGGGATAATCATGATAGCCATTATCAGCATATATTACCAATACCTGAGGGAGATCGGCTGTAGTGTTAATAAATTACACTATTTAGGGACTGTACATTTTCAATTAAGCATAAATATATCTGATAAACCATGCCACTTCCGAAGGGTTGACTACTGTAAGGATGATTCCCTTGTGGGACTAATAATCCAGCAGCAGAGGTATCGTCCCAGTGATTTCTATATATATGATCATAATTAATATGAAACAGGCACGGCTTTGAATGCTCGCGAATCTGAAAATTATCTGGCAATTTCACACTCATCCAGTCCAAAAAGTGTCGAGATTTTTTGGGCCGAGATATATCGGGACCGGGACGACTTTTTGTAGTCTCATTCGATCGAGTTGTCGTTCCTAACGAAACCTCAAAAGTTAACTTCCGCGTAGAAACAAAAATTCTTGTCAGTATGTCAGAAGAGATTTAATCAATTAAAAAATATCAACATAAGTCAAACAAGCTACCAAAATAACTTTTATTACACACGGGTTCCGGGTTTCAGTGATATCAGACGTACGAGAGAGGGTACGAGACTTATGATCACCTTTGCGCTTTATGTTACGAAGATCTTCATTAATTGAGTGTGCTAGTGTGTTACAGTGAACGTGTTTACAAATGCGCAGACTTTTTGTTATCCGTCAGTATGTGTGGCCATGTTTGTCAAACACATTCTAAGTACATATTTTATACCATAAAGAGCTCGCTAACGCTCGCATATTATAAGTCCTTGTCAAAATCCACCACATACATCACTTGAATTAGATCTCTACCTTCAAATATGGTCATGTCAGTTAGCTAAAGGTCTTGCATATCGTCAACCAATTACATGTAGCTGGAAGTACAATGTTAAAATACTGCTAGATTCCATTGAGCTCTAGGAACAATATAAGAAAATATCGATTTTTAGTGCCTTCACAGAAATTAAACGGTGCAATGTGTAAGAAATGAACATCGAAACAGTTAAATCCTGCTATTTTGAATTACCAAGACTTCATGACAAAAATGTACATAATTTAAAAATACATTGTAGACTAGGGGTAATGGCAGAATATGTCAATTTTTCATATCTTCACAGAAACTAATAGTTCTGCAATGGGTAGAAAAGGGAACTTGGAAACAGGAGAATCATGTTGTTTTGAATCACCAAAACTTCATAGGAAAAATGACAGAAAATGTCGATTTTTAGTACCTTCACAGAAATTAAAATATCCAATGAGTTGAAAGGGAACTTCAAAACAACAAGTGACAGAATCAGATGTGGATTGTGAAATAAAAACTTCTTAAGAGCGTCTAAATTATTGTCGTATGTCACCAGCATTGAAATTCTGCAATGATATCAAAATTTGATTTGACAAGGTTACAACACAATGCAACATTGTAAACTAAAATATTTATTAATAAAAGAACGGAGATAGCAATGGTGAAAGTTCTTTTCTACATATATTCACCCAACATTACAGTCAAAATATCAATGGTGAAAGTTCTTTTCTACATATATTCACCCAACATTACAGTCAAAATATTTAACTTTTTGATAGACAACACAGTTGGAGAAATTATTGGGAGGAATATTTTACAACCATTATGGACATTCCAACACGATATAGATACAGATGACAGAGATAAATACAGCTGGCAGTGATAAAAACAACTGACAGTGGTAAATACAGCTGACAGTGATAACTCGACTGACAGTGATAGATACAGCTGACAGTGATAGCTCGACTGACAATGATAGATACAGCTGATCCATGGCTACTACTGATAGTTTACAGTGATAGAAACGGCTGTCAGTTAGATATACTACAGACAGTGAATGATACAGCTGACAATGATAGACACAATTGTCAGTTATACATAGAATTAAAAGTGACAGGGATAGCTGACAGTGATAGATACAGCTGTCAGCTATAGATATCACTGACAATGGTAAATACAGCTGACGATGAAAGATACAGCTTTTAGATATAGATGAACCTGACAATGACAGGAAGAGCTGACAATGATATATGCAGCTGACAGTGATAAATACAGCTGCGAGTCATATTTACGGCTGTCAGCTATAAATATCACTGACCCTGGAAGATACAGTTTTAGTTATAGATAGAACTGGCAATCATAGGAAGAGCTGACAGTGATATATACAACTGACAGTGATAAATACAGCTGTCAGTTATCGATACAACTGTCGGCTATTGATACCGCTGACAGTGATTTACACAGCTGACAGTGCTAGTGACAGTTGTCAGTTATTGACAGAGATGACAGTGGCTGAAAGAGTTAATAGTGATTCTAGTAGATACACCGTCAGTTATCGATAGAATTGACAGTTAATAATGATAGATACAGTTGTCAGTGATATATAGATCGGACAGCTATATGTATACAGCAGACAGTGATAGATACAGCCGACAGTGATATATAGATCGGACAGCTATGTATACAGCAGACAGTGATATATACAGCTGACAGTGATATATAGATCGGACAGCTATGTATACAGC
>MJUT01028081.1:145645-164323 GCA_002080005.1 Gigantidas platifrons | reverse complement strand
GGCTATCGTTAGTCAATAAGTAGATTAGGGAATACAAGTTGCTAAGCATTTCCATATTGAAATAAACATATATTTCAACGTTCAAAAGTTGGCGTTAAACACCAATCAATCAATCAACGTTCAACAAGAAAATGTCGTATGACTAGCACTGATACAAATCAATAATCAAATATAATCAATATTTATATTTAAAAAAAATGATTTAACGGAAAATTAAAAGATGTAAAATTAACCAACAATGGTAACTATTACAAACTGACCGTTGAAACTATGAATTTAAATTAATCATTGATTTTATCAATTAATATGTATTAATTATCATTCCTTAAACAGGTGTAATCTGTACATTAACAATGGGTGCTAATAGCACAATTTTAGCCATAACATTTGTTGCGTAATTCAATCAATGAAATATTAATTCATACTCATAATGAATGACTCTAACATATTTGCATAACATGTTATCGATAAACCAATTAAACAGAGAAAAGCAAAAATAATTATAATACATGTATATCATTATTTTAAACAAGTTTTCAAGCCATGATATGTGCCAGTCTCTAAAGGACGCCAGTGCTGGGGCACCGAGTCTTGAAGCTTTCAAGGCTTGCCTCCATCAGTAAGCTGCCAGTGCCGTTTTTAACCTCACTGTAAATAAATGTTCCGCACACAAGTTGTTCTTTTTTTGTGTTTTTTTTTTACATGCGCACACCCAAAGTGGCAGAATAGTCAATCAGATGTCGGAGGCCGCTCAACGGAAGAAGTCTCGTTACCCCGTCGGAACCATGCTGATTCTCGGAATCGGTGAAAAACTCAAAGTGAAAGGTAAAAAAAGTGGTATACTATGAACATGAACAATTATATATGAAGTGTTATATGATTGTTGTGTAATGTCAATTGATCATTATTTATAGTTATGATTATTCCAGAAACGCGTCATGCGCACTAGAATCGACATCTACGTTTTTATTCATCCATATTCAATGACGAGAACCCGTTTATGAATAATAAATCACTGCGATTCGCGAAGCTTCTACCAATCTTATTAAAATTTGACGTTTGTTGCATCTTTTTACCTTTTTTCATTTTTATTTGTGGCGATGCACTAGCATCCAACGACATCCCGCAATCATGGGGTCACGTCAGGGTTTGTATTATATACCGACCAATCAGCGATAAGCATATAAAACAGTATTAAAACCGACCACACAAAGATGTATGTTCTATATTTTATAAGAGTGAGAGTGTGATTGTCGTTTATTGTCAAGTGAACATTTTTCAGCTCTATCATGGGGAGAACAAGGATGGATTAGGATATTATGGTATTTAATGCCACTTTCAACAATATTTCGGTTATATCATGGCGATCAGTTTTATTGATGGAGGAAACAAGAGTACCCGGAGAAAACCACCGACCTGTCGCAAATCACGGACAAACTTTATCACATAATGTTGTATGGAGTTGGCGAGAAAAAGTTACATCAGACGAAATGATAATGGGGTCCGCTTTGTACTAGACCAGGGGCGTAGCTCCCTATACGCAAAAACGCAATTGCGTACACATAAACAAAATCAGCTAAAAACGAAATATGCGTTTTTTGAACTTTAAAAGTAAGATGGCGTTCCATTTTTCGGTTTTAAATGATTTCTAAACCAGATAGAAAATTATCCGATTCCAGATCTGGAATGTCTAGATTACGCACTTCAACATTTTAATTTATGTATGTTGTCTAGATAACGAATTATATGTCATTTCCTCAATACGTGTTTCAGTTCTATATCCATCTCCGGCACATACGACCTGACCGTAAAACACAGATACTGAACTGTAGGCAGAACAAAACACATTCACGCAAACAGGTTCTGAAGTATGCAAATCTGGTAAAATCCAAGAGCAAGCCCCCTGGACCCCCTACCAGGGCTTTGCCTTGGACCCACTGGGGGCCGTGAGCGGCACCCTGACCCCTCGCCGAAATTATGCGTATACTTCGATTTGCTCTAGATACGCCCCTGTAGACCAACACGCTTAGTTGGATTTTTATAGTGCTAGCTCACTGAAACAACAGTTCGCGGGTAAACATGTCACCCCACTCGGACACATGATCCTGATTCCGAACCAACCCGTTTTTACCATTACTCCTGAATGTTGAGTGATTAACGGAGGACTTGCAAATGCCATTTTGGGTATTTGGTTGTACCCGACTGGGGCACAAACCCAGGTCGGTTGTTTTCTCCGGGTACTCCTATTTCCTCCACAAATAAAACTGACCGCCACGATATACATGTAACTGACAAACTGTTGAAAGTGGCGTTAAACACCATAACCCTAACCCTAACACAAAAAATAATATAAAAAGGCAGAAAATGAAAATCCCCATAAATTATTTAGATTGTAGAGGAAGCTTGACATTGGTCATTTCATGTAGAAAATACATATCTACTGGTTCTTTAGTTGCGTGTTTAAATTTTCCTGCTAACATTTTAAGCATATACTGCAGATTAAAAAAAACCTGGCATAGGCTCCTCCCAGCTTCCGTTGTATAGTACTGTATCAGAAACTTTCTAGAGTATCTAGGATACGATGCTAGAGTATCTAGGGTACACAGTAAGAGTATCTAGGGTACGATGCTAGCGTATCTAGGATACGATGCTAGAGTATCTAGGGTACGAAGTAAGAGTATCTAGGTTACGATGCTAGAGTATCTAGGGTACGATGTTATTTAAAGTATCATGGTATGATGCTAAAGTATCTAGAATACGATACTAGAGTATCTAGGGTACGATGCTAGAGTATCCTGGTACGATGCTGAAGTATCTAGGGTACGATGCTAGAGTATCTAGGGTACGATGCTATAGTATCCTGGTACGATGCTGTAGTATCTAGGGTACGATGCTAGAGTATCCTGGTACGATACTAGAGTATCTAGGATACGATGTTAACGCATCCCGGTACGATGCTAAAGTATCTGGGGTACGATACTAGGTATCCTGTGTATAATTCTAAGAGTATCCTGGTATGATTCTACAGTATTCATTGAAGTCACGATGGTAGATTATCCAAATGTACGATAATAGAATATTCAAGGTACGATGCTAGAGTATTCAAGGTACGATGCTAGAGTGTCCAATGTACGACGCGAAGAGTATCTAAGCTAAAGTAACCAGAGTATGATACTAAAATATCCAGGTATAATGCTAGAGTATCCAGAGTACGATGTTAAGAGCTTCCAGTATGATGCTAGACTATCTAGGTACGATGCCAGGAGTATCCAAGGTACGATGCTAGACTATCACATTTACGACGCTAAGAGTATCTAAGTACGATACTAGTATTGAGGGTGTGATGCTAAGAGTATCTAGAGTACGATGTTAGAGTATTCTGGTACTTTGCTAGATCATCATGTGTACGATCTAAGAGTATCCTGGTACGGTGCTAGAGTATATATGGTACGATCAGTGCCGGACTTAGATAAAGAGAGGCCCTAGGCTATTTCACTTGTGAGGCCCCTCCCAATTCTCCACCTTCACGACCGAAGAAAGATGGATATGTGTTTAATAAATTTCAATAAAGGCGAAGATGATGAGAGGTGTTTAAAATTCTGCAATATTATGAATTAAATGGAGTGCAACTGTGTAAGGAAAATAACTGAAGGGTTGTTTAGAAAGTACACTACGTTATGACAGCATAGATGTGAAAGTCCAATAACAGTGTCACAAATACACCTTGGCCTGAGGCCCCCTAAATTTTGAGGCCCTAGGCTGCAGCCTATCAAGCCTATAGGTAAATCCGGCACTGGGTACGATGCTATGAGTATCCAAGGTACGATGTTAGAGTATACAAGATTCGATGATAAGAATATTCAAGGTACCATGCTAGAGTATTTAGGGTACGATGTTAAGAGTTTCCAGATACGATGCTAGAGTATCCAAGGTACGATGCTAAGACTATCCAGGGTACGATGTCAAGGGTAACATGGGTATGATGTTAAGAGTTTCCAGGGTACGATACTAAAGTAACCAGAATATGATGCTAAAATATCCAGTATAATAGTGCTAGACTATCCTGGGTACAAAGGTTCGATGCTAAGAAAAACAGTGTACATGCTAATATAACCAGGGTGAGAGGCTAGAGGATTTCTAGGATACGGTGCTAAGAGTATCAAAGGTTCGATGTTTTGAATATCCGGGGTACGATGCTAATCTTGAGTATCAAAGATTCGATGCTAAGAATATCCGGGGTACGATGCTAGTCTTGAGCATCAAAGGTTCGATGCTAAGAATATCCGGGGTACGATGCTAATCTTGAGTATTAAAGGTTCGATGCTAAGAATATCCGGGGTAGGATGCTAATCTTGAGTATTAAAGGTACGATACTAAGAGTATCCTGGGTACGATGCTACCAGTATTTATTTTATTACATCGTATTATATGCTAAAGGCAAAAGTTTCCAGTATCTTTTTTTTCTTGCGAAAATATATTCAGGAATTTTTTCCAAAAAAGAAAAAAAAAGGCTTTCAAAATATACTCTGAAATACAATTGACATGCTGAAAAAGAATTGATTGATTAATTTGAGCTTAACTGCAACCTTAGCAGTATTTCGGCTAAATCGTGGCGTGGAGATGCTGAACAAATAAATCAAATCTCTATTCATGCTTGCTGTAAGGCATTCACACGTTTGAATGTTGTCACGGAAGTGTATTAAAACGACATTTTATTTAAACAACGGAGCTGAATCCCAATAAAAGTGCAGGCGATACCGAGGGTAATCAATATAAATCATCACCTATATATTGTCTTAATGGTGTGGCCAGTGATTTATATGGATCATGTTAATGGCGGTTGACCTGAAGTTAACCTTGCTATGTACATTTTTTAGGTTATGTAAATGAACATGGAGAAAAATTACTGTAGGGTCTTATTATTGATACATATACATGTATACAAACACCATTTAAATGTGTTTAGTAACACTTATGAATATTCCAGGGCTTATGCATATCATTCGGACCATTCAAATGTACATGTATAATCACATGGTGCGACCGTACACGTGCAAACTGCTTTATTGTTTAATACAAGCGAACAAACCAAAAGTAATCTTACATTTCCTCATTGTTTAAATTAATTCTTTTATTTATTTAGCGAGGATAACGTACAGCCAATGGCTACTAGTAGCTATCTTCATTATTTGAAGCGAGTTGGGCAAGTGTTAGTTTGAAAGTTAAAGAAAAGATCAAAGTATTTTGTTTCAGTATGCTAAGGTGTAGTCGCCTTCAACTTGAGATCGAAGTTTAAGAAAATAAATCTTAACAAGTGCTGGCTTTGGAAAATGTAGACATGTCGCAGATTGTCAAATGGATGGCAGATCTCCGGTTACCCAGCTATAATTCAAAAGATTTAAATGAGGCTTGGACTTGTATTTGAAGTGGATTGTGAACGTCGTCAGTGTCGTATCATGTGCCTTAGTCGTATTTATACATTCATTTTTGTTTTATGTTTTGGGGGTGGTGGGTGGTGGGAGGTGATGTTGATTTTTAATTCGCTAAAATCCTGATGTTAACTTTCAGCTGAAAAAAGTTTTAGAAAATATTTCGCCTCATTTATTTGATGTGTCTTTTTTTTAATTCCGAATGTCATGATCATTTTACTGGTTAACATTGGTCATACTATTTTCTACCAATGATTTTTGGCACCATATTCCCATATTCCAAACTTTATTTATTTGCGTATCGCAATTTATTTTATAAACAAGATTTCGCCAAGATGTACACATCATTTTGCTCAAAGTACCTTTCTGGCTTTCGGATGGAAGATACAAACAAGGACTATCTGCAATTAGATGTTTATTGAATTGTCGTTCAGCCTCTTAGCGATTTGCAAGAGTTGCATCACAATCATCGTAAGAAAACAAAATAACAAAACAAAACAAAAACAAAAACAAACCCCCCAAAATTGCAAAAAAAGGGGGGAACCCACAACAACCATCAAAAGGGTAGATATCTAATTTAGTGCGCACGACACGTTTCTGGAGTAACATTCATCAGGTACGGTCATAGACGAAAAATTGGAAATGGCAAATAATTTAAAAGTGCAAAAAACCAAAGTGTCTAAGCATGATAACAAAAAAATTGGCAAAGATTACCTATGCCTGGGGGAATATTGGCCTTATATTTATTAATAATTACATTATTAGGCAACTGTAAATTTCAACTATAAATATATCTAATATAAACCATGTCAGTGGCGAAACACTGACATACTGGGAGGATGATACCCTCGGGGACTAATACTCCACCAGCAAAAGTATCAACATAAGGATTGTCATAAGACCGTGAATATCTAATGTCGTGTGCAGGGGCGTAGCTAGACATGTAAATGAGTGTAGGCACAAAATTTACGGCGAGAGATCTTGAGGCCGCATTACGCCCCCAGCGGGTCCAGGGCAGTGCCCTGGTAGGGGGTCCAGGGGGGGGGGCGAAGCCCCCCGGAAGCTCCTGAAATCTTGTGTTTTTGTTATGCTAAAATTGCTCTAAATTAAGAATGTACTTCATGTTAGAAGTGATATTTTTTTTCAATCATTACGATTCAAACATCACTTTGTAGCTATTTCTTCTGTATATTCTGACGTCTTTTTTTCAATCATTACGATTCAAACATCACTTTGTAGCTATTTCTTCTGTATATTCTGACGTCTTTTTCCTTTTATTACCCTTCATTAGAAACTTGTCCATTGTATACAAAAAGACTTCCTTCGTGACCCCCTCCCACAGGGTGTGCCGGGAGTAGAATAGGCACCAGGTTTCCCCGCCCTAGAGGCACTAGTCCTCTAAAAGGGGTCAACCCCGCGGGAACCCCGGGGTATAGAAATGGGACCGAAAGCTTCTTCGGCTTGAAGGGGCGTCCGTCGGTTGTGCGGGATGTATACATACGACAACCAACCCGTCCTTCGGATGAGACGTAAATAAAACCGAGGTCCCGTGTTGAGAGATTGCCACCCTCTTCGCACGTTAAAGAACCCAGTGTAACAGCTTATTATGAGCATTATGCTCATGATGAGTGGTCCATTGGAGACTTGTTACACTGGCAAAATTATCCGTCCCTACCCATCACATTTCCTTGTTTCGAGTCCCGTGGCGTTTAAATTATTCTCGTCCTGAATATAGCTGAAAAATTGCTCGCTGGACGGTGAACATCAATCAATCAATCAATCAATCAACTTCCTTCGTAACTAAGAGTTATCGGACTTAAGCGTAAGTTAACGTTAACGTTGAAATCAAATACGGAAAAGAACCGGTTTTCGAATTCGCACTGACATAACGGGTTGATGTGGAAATTTTTGTAGTACTTATATAGCATTGCCGTACGATTTGGTACGGAATTCTCAAATAGGTTATTCTCGGAATGCAGAGCGTACAGACATTATTTATTTAAAAAACAAAAATGCCAAATTTGAGTGTAGGCATGTGCCTACTCGGGCCTTACGTAGTCCCCCCCCCCCTGGTGTGTACGGTGCATCTCTGGAATAACCATCATCAGATACGCTCAAAATGAAAATACTGTAAAACCAAAGTAATTTAAAAATCTTTAGGAGGAAGTAAAACAGTAGTTTACATGTACCTGGACGTTTAGAGATTGTCGATGTCTTTAGAACTGTTGTTCAGCTAGATATTAGTATCATTCCCTTTAGATGTGTTTCTTGAAGGCAAAAAATCAAACTGGAAGGAAATATTTGACCAGGAAAGTTATTTCTAAAAATTATAATTTTTGAGCTCTCGACAGTTCCATTGGTTGATCAGATCCATTGTGTTGGACGATTTGGGGGTGGGGGGAGGGGGTTCATGTGGTTTTCGAGGAAATCCACTGCACCGTTCTCCCCCAGGATATCAAATTGGAGGTATCAGAGGCTGGGATGGAGGCTTATCTATTACTTTATCCCTTGTTACCTTATATTGTCTCGTCATAATCAATATCCAATATTTATGGATCCGAACAACTTCAGTTATCATTTTCATAGCACTATGAATATCCACTGGAAATTTGACTTTTTGAATTTTGAATTTTATCATTTGTTTTGGTGGTTCGAAGAATTTGAAGGTTCGTGAAGTTGAAAATGTGACTGGTTCGGTTGGTTTTATGGTGTTTAACGCCAATTTCAATCATTTTATTGGTGGAGGAAACCGGAGAACCCGGAGAAAAACACCGACCTGTCGCAAGTCACTGACAAACTTTATCACATCATGTTGTACACCTCGCCCTGATCGAGATTTGAAATCACAGCATCAGTGGTGATAGGCACTGATTGCAAAGGTAGTTGTAAACCCATCTAGCATACGATCAAGTGTTTTTTTAAGTTCCCACACGGGGATTAACATTGGCGAATATCATTATTATTATTCCATAAATGGTTATTAAAAAAATGCGAAATAAGATTGAATATATGAACATAGAGCTGTTACGTCTTCCACGATCAAAAACAATCTAAAACAGATCGGAACTAAATGTTGATGATAAAATAAAAATCATGAAAACAAATTGTTAATTAAAAGTGATCTGCTTTAAATATTTTAAAGTCGCATATTAACAGCTCATATAAAAAATTGTACATTATATGTGTATTGATTGTCATGCACGTGTGGGAAACATTGAGCAATTTTTATTACGTTACAACCGTACTACAACTTGCTTTTTGCATTTTGCATTTTAAAAAGCTAATTAACAATGTAAACTTGTAAAAATATATTAATTGAACCGAACGGTATCAATTCGACGAACACCACAAATGAGATAATGATAACCGAAAGGTTCAATCTCAGTTGAAGTCGGAATTCCGCAAGTATACAAAGGGAGAAATTCGTAGCCCTATGGTCACAAAACAAACCATAAGAAATACGGTTCCGCAGTTATAACCGGTTAAAAAAAAAAA
This sequence comes from Gigantidas platifrons, assembly GCA_002080005.1. Taxonomy (NCBI): domain Eukaryota; kingdom Metazoa; phylum Mollusca; class Bivalvia; order Mytilida; family Modiolidae; genus Gigantidas; species Gigantidas platifrons. The sequence continues at coordinate 155,399 of MJUT01028081.1, read as the reverse complement.
CCACGAGCCTTTGGCGAGCTTTTCTCGTCTGTTTCGCAATAAGTACAAATTAATTTTATATTTACTGATAATGTTCGTATGTCATGTTTATCCTTCCATGTCAAAAAGTTCAAAACAACTGCCAAATTGTCTGAAAAGTGCAGAAATAATCTCTCAATGGTGTCCTCTGTAACGTCCGCGCTTATACTATTGTGGTTTTTCACAGTATTCTACACGAATCAGGTACCAGAAAACCTTTATTAGGTCAATGCCTAAATAACACTGAATATTATTTGACTTAAAAATCACAAAATTCCAGCATAAAACATAAAATGTTATAATTATGTGTGTTTTATCAAAATTCTTTTTTTATGACTTTTTTTTAGCAATAATTACATACCATAATTTTTAAATGACATGATCATTATTTCCATTAGAAATCACGAAATAATAATTAAAAAAAAGAAAAAGAAAAAAAAAGAATGTTTTAACATGATCTATCACCCCAGCATTACAGATAATAAAATCGGTGTCCCATCTGATGAGACCAATACAGAATTTCTATTGATGTTTGGAATGAAATATTACTTTATTTTAATTAAGTTATTTTTCTTCCCACCTCCTTCTCTCTGTACGGCTAAGACAGACATGATAACTATGAATATAGCTATAAAAGTTGTCAATTTTGACACCCTGTCATAATAAATATCTTGTTTGTTGTCCCTAACGTTTGGTGTTTATGGTCAGTGGCACGGATGACAATCGGCCGTAATACACACATTTCATATTTGTGTATTCTCTTCAGTAGGGTTAGATTAAATCATTACCAATGGATATTAACTTTAAAGTAATGCTGTTTAGTGCTTTCGTCGTTTTTAACCAAATATCAGATGTATTTGGTCAAGGCTTCGGACAACAGTTTTCACCATTTGGTCAACAGGCATTTGGGGGAAATGTTTTTGTTCCTCAAAATTTTCCGCGTCCTTTAGATCAAACGATCGATTTGGAAAGACAAGGATCTTTTTCTATATCATCCCCCGATACCGCACAAGGAGTTCAGTTATTAGAAACAAGGGTTACAGATGGAAACAGATTGCTATTTCAAGATGGAGCGAGTCAGCAGGGTGGCCAAGAAAGACAGACCAACAATTTTCAAGGACAAAATTTTGTATCAGGATTTGCGACAAATTTACAAGGCGGACAGGGATTCCAAACAAATGTGCAACCAAGCCAGCAGGGATTTCCCCAAAACATACAAGGAGGGCAAGTGGCGTTGGCACAAAACATACAGGGAGGACAACCATTTGCAACCCAAGGATTAGCAGGCTTCCAAAATCAGATTCGATTTGTTGCAAACCCTGGAACTGGCGGAAATCCTTTTCCAGGAATACAACTTCCGACTGCAAGAATTTTACCCGCTCCTCAGGGTTTTACTAATCCAAACCCTTTTCTGGGTCCTCCGGCAACTGCAACTGCTGGATTAGTCAATACTGTCATAGGGGGATTTGGAGGAAATTTTCAGGGTGTACTTCCAACGGCCGTTCCAAACACGCAAGTAAATACGGGTCAACAATTTCAAACTGGAGGTAACATACAAGGAAATCAGTTCCAGGGATTGCCAGGCACCCAACAATTCCCAGGAACACAAGGTCAATTACCAACCGGCATGCCTGCTACACAAGATAACGCTGTAAATGCTATTACAGGATCGGACACTTTCAACCAAAGATTCAGTTTATTAGACCCCACAACTAACGCTGCTGTACCAGATATGCAAAATTCTAATATCCAGAATCAACAGAATCAAGGATTTCAAGCGAATCAAAATTTTCAACAGCCGCAACAAAATGCCATTTTTGGACAGCCTCAGACTCGACCAAATCCGATGCAGTTTCAAAACCAAGGACCATTTGCTGGAAATGTACAACCACAACAACAAACAAATCAGTTCACAGGGGGCTTCCAAAATACACAATTTGGTGGTCGTTTCGGACCTCCACCCCCACAATTTATTGGAAATCAAGGATTTAACCCCGTTAGAAGATCCGAATTTGAGAGCGCTAATGACATCCAGACATCAAGTAATTCAGGTTTTCAACAACAGAGTAATAATTTCAATGCAACTATCTTTCATCCTATGGATCCCAGTATTGGTATTTTCCTCCCTGATGTGTTGTTAAGTAATGTTGGACAGCGAGCAAATACACGATTTACTCAATTCGGAACAATAGGATTTTCGGATATTTTCGAGCACAAACCACGACCCTCACCGATTCCTGATCTAATGAGTAACCTTGGTCCAGGATTTACAACAATGTCACCACCTCAAACTACAACGGAGGGTTACAGTTGTCAACATAAGTAAGTTGATTGTTTCCGTCTGTAATTCTTTTTTTTTTAATTTTATTTTCAAATTCAGGATTTCCATATTTGATATACAGAATAATAGAAAAATTCAGTTAATAATTAAAATTTTGACGCCACGGTATAATTGAAAAACTGCTTAAGTTGGCGTTAAACACCAGTCAATCAATCAATCAAGCGATGATTTAAAAAAATGTTTTTTTAATTGTTCAATAGTTTTAGAAATTCGTTCATTTTAGTTTTTCGATTTAACCGAAATTGTTACATCTGCGTTGATTAATCAACCGTGTCGATTATTGACATGTACTATATTCATATACTTAGTACATAATGCACAATATGTATGATAAGTACCTTTTTGGTTTTTTTTTTCTTTATTAACTATTTTTTCCGAAAAAATTCTTAATTATACATATCATTATTTATTAAAATTCTACAAATTATGAGCGTGCTATTTTAAAGTAAATTAATATAAACTCAATATATTGATAAAAAAAAACAAACAAAATCGAAAGACCCAATAAGAATAGGAGAAGTGTAAATAAACAGTGCACAGTTTTTCATAATATAATATCACCATACCACATAGACCATCTACCAGTATTAAGCTCAGGGCCCTAAATTTGTCATGTTCAAGAGAAGGGCAGTAATGCAAAGGTGGGAATCTGGAGTTCAGCTAGGTTTCCTGGCACTGAACAGTTATACATGCAAAATCCTGCTATCTTGACACCCTCTCCCCCGAGATATTTTGACAAATTTTCAGAAGGTGTTTCCAGCCATTAAAAATTATAATGCATACGACGACAAACACTTCTCCTATTCTTATTCTTTAACATGTTGCTTAAATTGTTTTTCTTAAAGTTTCAGCATGATAATTCCCGCCAATTTCCTTTGGAGGCTCATTAATGACGAAAATTAACAACTTAAAAATATTTTTGACGTTTTGGTCATAGGATAAACAGATTCTCCTTCTGTTACCAGTGGTTATGATACTTCTCTACCGTCGATAGTTACATCTTCAAAATCTTCACCCTCTGCGCACGTTAGAGAACCCAGTGTAACAGCTCATTATGAGCACTATGCTCATGATGAGTGGTCCATAGGAAACCTGTTGTACTGGCAAAATTATCCGTCCCTACCCATCACATTTCCTTGTTTCGAGTCTCGTGGCGTTTAAATTATTCTCGTCTTGAGTATAGCTGAAAAATTGCTCGCTGGACGTTAAACATCAATCAATCAATCAATCAATCAATCAATCAATCAATCAATCAATCAATCAATCAATCAATCAATCAATCAATCAAATTCTAAAGCTCTTGCTGAAGTTCATGCTTTAAAATTCTAATGGAGAAAAATCATAATCCACTTGTAGCACAAAGAGAATTGATATCTATATTGTTTTATGTTTAATCTTTCCGATCTTCAGTGAGTGAGTGAGTGAGTGAGTGAGTGAGTGAGTGAGTGCTTGTTGTTTAACGCCAATTCAGCAATTCTTCAGCTATATCATGGCGAGAACAAGTTAATTTTCAATGAAATGATGACGAGGTCCGCTTTGTACTAGACCAATACGCTGAGTTGGATTTTTATAGTGCTAGCTCATTGAAAAAACAGTCAGCTGGCAAACATGTCGCGCCACTCGTACATATTATTCTGATTCCGAGCCAGCCAGCCTTTGCTCTTTCTCCTTAATGCTTAGTGGAGAAGCAGCAAATACCAATTTTATAATATTTGGTTTGACCCGACCTGGGCTCGAACCCACGATCTACCACACTCGAAGCGAGGACATTATTAACAAGATTTTTGTCAAGATAATTATCACAGAAGAAAAATATATTTTTGTGCTACGCAATATTTTCCCTTTGATGTGTGCCACTGATCAAGTCTGGATCATTGAACTGACCATGATCCTCAAAAATATTAGGTCAGTTCGAACATGGCCAAAACATATAGTCATGTATGTCACCAGTAGTTTGTTACTTCAATAACTGCCCAAATAGAGGCAATCGTGGTCGTGATCGTAAGGTAGTTGGATTTATAACTACCTATGCAATCAGTGCCTATCACAACTGACGTTATGAGTTCGAACTCCGCTCATGACGAGGTTAACTCGATACAACTTTATGTGATAAAATTTGTCAGGGTATTGCGACAGGTCGATGGTTTCGGCAGGTACTCCAGTTTCCTCCACCAATAAAACTGACCGCAACGATATAACTGAAATATTGTTGAAAGTGGCGTTAAACATCATAACCCTCCCTAACCCTAGAATGGTGATATCTTGAAGTACATTAAAACTGTTTATTGTCTACTTTCATGTGTTGGTTATATGAAAATAAAGTATAAATAAAGTGTTGTTTAACAATTTCACCAACATTAACAAAACGACCACCCACTTCAAACAGTTGAACACAAAAATATCATGATATATGACGTTAGAAATCCAGGTCCTGGTTTGAGACAGGCACAAACATGTGGCGGAGTTAAACATATTAATGGGATCTCTATTAATTGATGGAATGAAATAATGAACGCAGACAGTTTCCAAATAGGTGAAAGTACCTGAACATGAGAACTTCATAAAATCGTGAACTACTTTCCTTTTTCAATTCGCTTTCGATGCTTCGTTGTTTTTTCTCTTTCAAATTTGCTTTAAACAAATTTGATTGAACTGTTTTCATCTTATATTGATAAAATGTTCAACTCGTGTGACTGAATGCGAACATTTTTTTAGAACATTCTTTATAATAATATATATTGGTTAAAATATATCTGAAACGAATGTGACAAAGCAAGATTTAATATTTCCAAAAAACACACACTATTAATGAGATTTTTTCCCAATATCTTTATTATTTTATTCCGCCCGTTAACAGATAACACCTTAGCCCATGTTTCCAAATGATTGAAATGCAATATTGATTTAAATGTAATTGTTTTTATATATCTAATAAACGTTGGAGAAAGGAAGGAAGGGTTGGGATCTTATAGACAGGTTTAATCCCGCCATATTTTTGTGCCTGTCACAAGCCAGGGCCTGGTTTTCTCTCCGACGCCATGTATCATGTTTTTTGTTCACTGTTTGAATATTCTTATAATAATTTAGAGTGTAAATAATTGCTATTTCAGACAGTGTCCTAAAGGACAAGCCTGTGTTTATGATGGTAAATATAGATGTCCAAAGTGGATTCCAATAATAGATTGCAAATGTTTAACAGGTAAGATATTACGAATAATAACCAAGAAAATATCTTAAGAATTCTAAAGCTTCCACAATAAACAATATACATGTAGCAACAATTCAAAATACTTAAGAAATGATAATAAGCAGTCAAAACTCTGTCTCTTCCACACATTTACCTGTATGTGAATAATGAATCGGTCAAGCGTCAAAGAAATGTCCATTTACAGAAGAAAAAAACTTTGGTCAACAATTAGAACAGTTGTCCATAGACATTTAAATCTTTCTATCTTGTGGATTATGAGGAGTATACGAAAGATATTCTGAAAGCTGGAGATAACTTCTTGTAGAAAGATAATCGTTGAGGTCAAACTTTTATTGGTAGAGGAAACCTGAGTGCTGTTCTTTCGTGTATTTTTTTTCTTCAATTCATCAATGCAAGTTTTGTGCGTTAAACTTGAATTCTTGTAGCGATCATATTATACCATGAATTTGTGGACGTTGTCCAACTGTCTTCATCTCTCAGTAGACACAATGGAGATTGTACAATAACTGTTGTTCTAGTTGACCTGTCCTTCTGAAGTCTTGAAACAAATCCTGGATGCTCAATATATTAAGCTCTGTGTAAATACAAATTCTAGAAGCTCAATAAATTAAACTCGAGGTAAATACAAATCATAGATGCTCAATGATTTAAACTCTGTGTAAATACAAATCCTGAATGCTCAATAAATTAAACTCTAGGTAAATACAAATCCTAAATGCTCAATAAATGAAACTCTGTGTGAATACAAATCCTAGATGCTCAATAAATTAAACTCTAGGTAGATACAAATCCTAGATGCTCAATACATTAAACTCTAGGTAAATACAAATCCTAGATGCTCAATAAATTAAACTCTAGGTAAATACAAATCCTAGATGCTCAATAAATTCAACTCGACGTAAATACAAATCCTGGATGCTCATTAAAATAAACTCTGTATAAATACAAATCCTAGATGCTCAATAAATAAAACTCTGTGTAAATATAAATCATGAGTGCTCAATAAATTAAGCTCTAGGTAAATACAAATCCTAGATGCTCAATAAATTCAACTCTAGGTAGATACAAATCCTGGATGCTCAATAAATGAAATTCTGTTTGTGTAAATACAAATCCTAGATGCTCAATAAATTAAGCTCTAGGTAAATGCAAATCCTAGATGCTCAATAAATTAAACTCGAGGTAAATACAAATCCTACATGCTCAATAAATTAAGCTCAAGGTAAATACAAATCATAGATGCTCAATAAATTAAATTCTAGGTAAATACAAATCCTATGTGCTCAATAAATTAAACTCTCTGTAATTACAAATCCTAGATGCTCAATAAATTAAGCTCTGTGTAAATACAAATCCTAGATTCTAAATAAATTCAACTCGAGGTAAATACAAATCCTAGATGCTCAATAAATTCAACTGGACGTAAATACAAATCATTGATGCTCAATAAATTCAACTCGAGGTAAATACTAATCATAAATTCTCAATAAATTAAACTGTAGGTAATACAAATCCTAGATGCTCAATAAATTCAACTGGACGTAAATACAAATCATTGATGCTCAATAAATTCAATTGGACGTAAATACAAATCATTGATGCTCAATAAATTCAACTCGAGGTAAATACTAATAATAAATTCTCAATAAATTAAACTGTAGGTAATACCAATACTAGATGCTCAATAAATTAAACCGTATGTAAATACTAATTCTAGATTCTCAATAATTAAACTCTATGTAAATAGAAATCCTAGATTCTCAATACATTAAACTGGATGTAAATACAAATCATAAATGCTCAATATATTAAACTCTAGGTAAATACAAATCCTAGATGCTCAATGAATTAAATTCTAGGTAAATACAAATCCTAGATGCTCAATAAATTCAACTCTAGGTAAATACAAATCCTGGATGCTCATATACATTAAACTGTATGTGAATACAAATCATAGATGCTCAATAAATTAAACTATATTTAAATACTCATCCTAGATTCTCAATAAATTAAGCTGTGGGTAAATACAAATCATAGATACTAAATAAATTAAACTCTACGTAAATACAAATCCTGGATGCTCAATAAATTAAACTCGACGTAAATACAAATCCTAGATGCTATATAAATGAAACTCGATGTAAATACTAATCATAAATTCTCAATAAATTAAACTGTATGTAAATACAAATCCTAGATTCTCAATAAATTAAACTGTATGTAAATACAAATCTTAGATGCTCAATAAATTAAACTCTGTGTAAATACAAATCCTAGATGCTCAATACATTAAACTGTATGTAAATACAAATCTTAGATGCTCAATAAATTAAACTCTAGGTAAATACAAATCCTAGATACTCAATAAATTCAACTCGAGGTAAATACAAATCCTAGATACTCAATAAATTAAACTGGATGTAAATACAATTCCTAGATACTCAATAAATTAAACTGTATGTAAATACAAATCTTAGATGCTCAATAAATTAAACTCTAGGTAAATACAAATCCTAGATACTCAATAAATTNGTAAATACAAATCCTAGATGCTCAATACATTAAACTGGATGTAAATACAAATCCTAGATACTCAATAAATTAAACTGTATGTAAATACAAATCCTAGATATTCAATAAATTAAACTCGAGGTAAATACAAATCCTAGATGCTCAATACATTAAACTCTAGGTGAATACAAATCCTAGATACTCAATAAATTCAACTCGAGGTAAATACAAATCCTAGATGCTCAATACATTAAACTGGATGTAAATACAAATCCTAGATACTCAATAAATTCAACTGTATGTAAATACAAATCCTAGATGCTCAATAAATTAAACTCTAGGTAAATACAAATCCTAGATATTCAATAAATTCAACTCGAGGTAAATACAAATCCTAGATGCTCAATAAATTAAACTCTAGGTGAATACAAATCCTAGATACTCAATAAATTCAACTCGTGGTAAATACAAATCCTAGATGCTCAATAAATTCCAAAACTTCAATATATAGTGTTATTTTTTTCAGATTGTAAAGTCTTTTCAGTAAGGACAAATCACTGATAGAAAAGAGGGTTACATACACAGAGCATGTTTTGTTTTAAGTTAATTTAAAGGATCTTTGTTTATACGGGTGCTTCGATAATTCACTATGTGAATCAAGAATGTGTGATACTTTCTGCTTTAACTGCCTAAAACATGAATCAAGTATCGTCTTGGATAAAATTAAAGATTAATGATTAATTAGTATATTAAAACTAAGGTTCTCCTCCCTCCGCCACAGGTTACATTAGCCGGTCTTGGCAAACATGTCCTTTGGTCTACTTGCTCCTCAAAAGTTTTAAATTATTTGGTTTTCCAGCCTTTTGATTTTGATCGTACCTGATGAAGGTTATTCTGAGCGTACCTGATGAAGGTTATTTTGATAGTACCTGATGAAGGTTATTTTGAGCGTACCTGATGAAGGTTATTTTGATCGTACCTGATGAAGGTCATTTTGATCGTACCTGATGAAGGTTATTTTGAGCGTACCTGATGAAGGTTATTTTGAGCGTACCTGATGAAGGTTATTTTGAGCGTACCTGATGAAGGTTATGTTGATCGTACCTGATGAAGGTTATTTTGAGCGTACCTGATGAAGGTTATTTTGAGCGTACCTGATGAAGATTATTTTGAGCGTACCTGATGAAGGTCATTTTGATCGTACCTGATGAAGGTTATTTTGATCGTACCTGATGAAGGTTATTTTGAGCGTACCTGATGAAGGTTATTCTGATCGTACCTGATGAAGGTTATTCTGATCGTACCTGATGAAGGTTATTCCAGAAACGAGTCGGGTGCACTACATTTGATATCTACGTGTTTTATATAGACTTTATAGACTTTATAGACTTTAATAACCGATAACAAAAAATGTTAATATGTTTATTAAATGTTCCATCTCAATTTTGTTCTACAAAAACATGCTGTATCATTAATATAGCATCAATCACGTTCGAACACGTCACTAAAAATACAAATACAAGTACAACTACACAGGACATTACTATAATTTGTATTCAAGTTAGACACAGGACATTACTATCATTTGTATTCAAGTTAGACACAGGACAGTACTATAATTTGTATTCAAGTTAGACACAGGACAGTACTATAATTTGTATTCAAGTTAGACACAG